>OY757908.1:53393646-53566146 GCA_963585895.1 Sepioteuthis lessoniana
CCTATTTCAGTAGTGAAAGAGTGTGTATCATAATTTAATCTATAATCTCACATCCTTAAAATAGAGAAAATGAAAGTGCATATTTCACATGTAATGTTGTGGGAATTCAAGAATATTAAAAATGCTACAGAAAGAACTAAGAAAATTTGAAATGTCAAAGGCCCAAATCTAAAACTGGTTTTCTAAGTTCTGTTCTGGCGATATATCATTTAGAGATGAATGAACACCAAGATGCTCATCAGACTTCAATCAAAATGTTTTAAGAGAATTAATAAAATGGAATGCAATCTGCACAAAAGTACTTGAGAATTAGCACTCAAATTAAAAATATCCCAAAATACAATCCTCTACCAGTAGCAAATGTTAAGAAAAAGTAAGCAAGATGGGTGTTTTGGTTCCTCATAATCTTAATGAAAAGAACAAGGAAGATTGCATATCTATAGCAACAAATCTTCTTTCAAGGCAGGGAAATCATTTCAGGTGACTAAAAATGGGTATTTTCTGACAATGTTCAGGCAGTGGATTGAGATGGATGAATCCCCATAGCCTACCCCAGAGGCAGTGCTTCATGGAAATATAGTTATACAGTGTTTAGGGTGTAATCAGCACAGTATTATTTATTTTGAGTTTTTAAACTGCAATCATACAATCTGTGTAGATTTATCTTCTCAACAGCTATAATGCGTGCATGAAAATCATCAATGAAAATGCCTCGTACTCAGCAATAGGAGAAACTTTTTACTTTTCTTTGAAACTGCAAGGTCACATTCAGCAAAAATCATGCAAGAAAAAAATAGTCAGTTTTACCCACTCACCATATTCACCGAACCTTGCACTAAGTGATTTCAATCTTTTTTTTGTTCTCTACAAAATACTTTAAATGACAAAACATTTTCTAAAGAAGATTGTTGTATATTGTTCTAGGAAACAGAAGTACAGTTTTGGCCATATTTGCTTGGTTGTAATAAAAAGAGGAAGTGGGGATTCCCTGAGCTCATGACAACTGAATTACACATTGTTGTTGTGTTAAATAAAAATCAACTGAAAATAAGGAGGGTTCAAAATAAAGTCCAACGCTGTCTGCGAAATAGGACAACAGAAACAAGTTCACTCGTCACTTCTCATCTCTTTCCTCTTCTTTCCTTCTGGTGTTATCGGAATTGACTCCATGCAGCTTTATTGTCACATTTCATCTCTTGGCCCAACTCACCACTTCTTTTTATGCAGCCAGAGACAGTTGCTAAATTTGCATAAGCATCCTCTAGCAGTGGTTGACCTCTGTAATCAAATGAACCCAAATTTATGACCGCTGTTCTGCCTGCATATATAACATACTACTAGCTGTCTCTTCGAACGGCAGAGACTGATTGGTTCACCTGAAATAGCTGGCTGCTTGTTCAGCCTTTCAATTCCACTACATGTTGTTATTCATGAGTATTTACAAAAAAAGACTGGAAGATTTGGCAATGAGAATATTGTTTTTTCACAGAAATAAGCCAACACTCAGATATGTGGATGAATCCTGGGTTGAATTGGCAAACATTTTGACTTACCTGGACTGCGTGGAACAGATTTTCATAGCAAATGATATTGCACATGGCACTCAAATGGAGACAAAATGCAAAGCAATTTTTCTCAGCACTATCAGAGAAAAGATGTACAAGAGTCTTGGAAAATCTATATGTACCTCAAAAACCAATTGAGAATTTTTTTTAAGAAATAAAGCATTTGTTGCTACAGCATTTCAAGCCAAAAACCTCATAATTACTGAAAGTTACTGGTTTCATAATGCCAAACAAGAGGAGGGTAAGTCCTTTTCTAATTTTTTTGTTCGCCTTAAACATTTATCAACTACATACATATTTAGAACATAATTAAAAAGAGCATTACATGACAAATTTGTTTGTGGGTTAAATGATGAAAAAATACAAGAAAGATTGTTGTCTGAGGACATGTCACTTGAAGAAGTTTTTAAAATGGCTCAGGCCATGGAATTGGTGACAGTTGATATGGCTTAAATAAAGAACAAAGATATGGAGGACTTACATAAAATAGATATGACAAAACAGAGTTCAGCTGAGATACAAAAATGGGGAAAAGGTTGTGTTTTGTGTGTGTTGAAAAATGACACAAGAGATGTATAGAGTGTCCAGCATGGGGAAAAAGTTGTTTTAAACGTCTAAAAAAAAAAAATCCTTTTTTGAGATGGTGCAAAAACGAATAATGAGACTGGCTAGGAAAGCCTTGGTTTTCAATGCACATAGATTATGCAGGCGCAATCAAGGGCAAGTGGATTCTGATGATTGCGAATACCCACAGTAAATATATTGATGCACATGTTGTGTCATTACTATTTTCTTCAGAAACTGTAAGGATGTTGTGATGCATACTTGCCACGCACTGGAGTCCATGTAATCATATCTGACAATGCTAGCAGTTTTACTAGTAAGGAATTTTTCAAGTTCTGAGCCCCAAATGGCATTAAGCATGTTAGATGTGCACCATATTACCCTTCCTCAAATGGACTGGCTGAGTAAGCAGTGCAAACCATTAAGAGTTGGCTTAAAAAAGTTCCAGGTGATCTAGAAACTCAATTATTGCGTTTCTTAGCCCAATACCATATATTTCTGCAATCAACAACAGGTCAGGTATTAATGGGCTAGCAGCCCTGATCTGGTGTATCCAGATTTATCTGCCAAATCACCACAAAAATAGATGATACTAAAAGGTCAATGGATAAAAATCATTTTGAAAGGAGGTTTCATATTGAAGATGCTATTAGTGTGGTGAATTTTCAAGAGAAGCCAAAATATCTGTCTGAGATTTCAGAGGAGTAACTTGGTCCACTAACTTTTCGAGTGCGGTTAGAGGATGGTTGCCTATGGAAAAGACATGTGAATCATATTCACATGAATATTCCAGCAGACCCTGTTGTGAGTGGCTCAGAAGAATCCAGCACAAACATTTAAAAGCTACTCAACATCTGCAGCACAGCTTCCTGCACCCTACAGAGATAGCAGCCACTCAACAACTGGTGCAAGTTTGGAAGATGATCATCCCAGAACCCACATCAGAACACGTTTGCAGAAACGCAAGGAAAGAAGGAACAATGCTGAGGGTAAAGCCAAAAGGCAATGTACCAGCATGGAACTAGATACAAAAGTTAAACAACACAGTGCCAGACTCTTAACTAAGGAAATTACTGCTAAGGAATCTCCAGAGGATACAAATACTGATGACACACAGTTTTTGTAGATGATGATGTGACTATGTCAGAGAGTCGGGCAACACTTCCTCCAAGTGATAGGAATTCTTGCTAAAGTTAAAAAAACCTATGAATATTTCTTAGTGTCATTAAAAGTATTGAGTTGACTATGTATGAAATTTAAAGCTAAGCGGGAAGAGATGTTGTGTATTGTTGTAGGAAACAGAAGTACTATCTCAGCCATGTTTAACTGGTTGTAATAAAAAAAGGGAAATGGGAATTCTCCGAGCTCATTACAACTGGATTACATTGTTGCTGTTATTCACAAGTATTTGCTAAAGAAGACTGGAACAAAGATCAAATGAAAACGTTTGTGGAAAATTTATTGAGCTCAAAACCAGCTGAATTCTATTTGTGACAAGTAAACAATCAACCTGATAAATGCCAAGTGATTCAAAATAATGGCGAATATATTAGTGTCACATGGTCTCCCACTGAGAGAGGAGAGATAAAGAATGTCCCCTACCCCTCCGTGTTTAAGTTAGCAGGCCACCCAAAGAATGACCATTAAGACAGATAGTAATATAGGTCAAGGTAAAGAATGTGGGTCAGAATGGAAACGGGCAGATGTTTGTACTCTATGACCAGATGGGTAAAGAATGGGGTACAGGGACATATAGTAGCCCTAACGAATTGCCTGACAGGAGAAGGAAGAAGATGGAAACCAAATGATTGGCTAGGACCCTAAATCGGAAGTGGCACGCACCTTCTTCCTGTCAGTGGAAATAGGAAAAAAGAAAATCAGTTTTTGGAACAGACGTCGTTGTGAACAGATGGGGCGAATCCAGTGCCAAGACTCCGGGTAAAGGAGCGAAATAGAGTCCTGGACAAGAAGTCCCCCATGCCCTCAAGCCAGAGATATATTTAAAAAACTTTGCCAGCCCGTAAAAGAGAAAATGTTCTTCACAGGAATCCTTCGGAAAAAGATAAGTAAACTATAAGACTGTTTCTCCCTATACCCAGTTATATATACTCTCTCTCTCTCTCTCAATTTGAAGAAAGACTAAAGAAGAAAGAAAAGAAGAAAGACATTTATGCTTATGTACTATCCATTAATAATATAGCTGACGCGTTGAATGTGTGTATCAACGTGTACAGTAAAAAGATTGATATATTTTAAAGTTCTCACATGTTGAAGTTGTTCATTAGTATCTTCTGCTACCCAGTTGTTATTTCATGTTTCTATTTCAGCTTCTATTCGCCTTATCCTCGCTTAATTTGTCCTATTTGAGTTCCTTTAAAAATATCACACGGGAAACCGGAGTTGTTGACTACTATAATTAATATTATTACTTCTAAACCTAGAGGTCCATATCTTCCATTGTTCTAGGGGAGGAAGAACTAGTGGCCCTGGTGGGGGTGTGTATAGTGTGAAATTTGGAAACCCCTTGCCAACGGCGGTCAGTTTAGCCATAAATTACCCCCCCCCACATAATATGCCAGTTCCTACATGTCCGAGAAAGGACTCTGAACAAGGACTTATTCTACCAGGGATCAAGTGCCAGGCCGCCCCGTCCTCACACATGCAAAGAAATAAACCCCTGTTTGGTGATAACAATATTTAAATGCAGCAGTTCCCATGTGTGTTTAAATGGTTGCTCATCCAGGGATCTTTTTATTTTAATTTGCCATCACATTAGTAACTGAAATTTTAGAATTATTCAAATTATCAATCAATGAATTATATATCACTGAAGTGGAAATTATTCATGACACAACCCAATACCTTCCAGTCATGTTGAATAATACATCAGTAGCATAGGATATAAATATCAAAGCCTACAAATGTCAGTCAGTGGATTAGAGAGAGAGAGAGAGAGAGCAAAAGAGTCGAGTTCTGAAAAGGGATGAAATTTTGCTGCCTTTACACCATGTTGCTCATCTTTCTAATGGCCTCTTTAGAAAATTGAAAAAAAAAAAAAAAAGATTTTTACTTTTATTCACTTCTCCTCTAACCACAGAAATTCAAGATTTTGTTAGTATCTACCAACAATTAGGTCCAACAGACAGTCCCCAATGATAATCAGAACAAAATCCCCTATATAATATATTCATTTTAGTGCTAAGCACAATCACTTATATATTATTGTTACTAGCAAAAAAGTGCACCCTCCAGGTGCAAGTATTTCAGTTCTAATTTAATAAAATATTACATTAAATTAGAAAGACTGTCAAAATTAAATAATAACCTGTACAAAAAAAAATTACATTTATTTTTATTCTATTTTAATTAAAATTATACATAGGATTGCTTTTAATGAATTTCAGAATAAAGAAATAATGATAGAAATCAATAACACAAAGTAATTATTTATAAACCTTAGTTTTATCAAAACCAGCATGCAAACTATCTACATCATATACTATATAAAACTTCATTTCTTATTGATATATAACAAACATAGCAAGATTTTGAATACATCAATAACATGGGCTGTTTTGAGGCAAATCTAAATCGGGTAAACTTTAATAGAGATGTTAATGATAAGATGCTAAAATTAAATAATAATCATTGAAAACTTAACATAAAAAACTAAAGGAATTACTGTCATCCCAAAGGTTCTACAGATTTCCAGTATCCTTCAGGATTGTTCTGTGAACTCAACCTATAAGAGTTATAACATGTGCAGTTTTTTTTTTACTTAAAGCTGTATCATTAAATATTTCCTCCTCTCAGAGGCAATCTTTTTGTGTAATATAGCCTATTACATAAAAAGTGACATTTTAATATCTTTAAAGGTACTAATTTCTAGGTCTGGTAAGTGATAAAATGTTTAACAAATATCCATTATTTTAACAATTATATCATGATATAAAGGATATTCTTTAACATCAACTTTGCTGTATGCTATATAATAGTTTATAGTTAATGCATATCCTAATGTTGTTAAATTCCCTAAAAATAAAAATCTTCACTTTTCAATAAAATAGGGTTTCTTTGAGGTGGGTATACTTGCTAGTTTTACTAAATTTGATTTATGTAAAAAAAAAAATTTAAAAAATGATCTTCAATTTTCTAGAATGTACATTTGCATATGCAGCATTAAATTTCTGAATGAAAAAGGTGATCCACACGTTTTGCAAGAATATGGTTCCTCTCCAGTATGTGTTTGTATATGTTGAATCAAAAGTGATGTTTGTAAAAATCAAGATACATATACTTCACAAGAATATAGTTTTTCTCCTTTATGTGTTTGCATATGTTGTAAAAAATGTGATTTATGAGAAAAAGAAGATCCACACACCTGGCAAGAATATGACTTTTCTCTTGTATGTTTTTGTGAATGTTGTACTAAGTGTGACCTAACTGTGAAAGATAACCCACACACATCACAAGAATATGGTTTCTCTCCAGTGTGTGTTCTCATATGTTGTATCAAAAGTGACTTCCGTGAAAATGAAGATCCACACACTTGACAAGAATATGGTTTCACTCCTGTATGCCTATGCATATGTTGCACCAAATGTGATTTACGTGAAAAGGCAGATGCACACACATCACAAGAATATGGCTTCTCTCCAGTATGTTTTCTTATATGCTGAACCAAATGTGATTTCAATGTAAAAGATGATGCACACACATCACATGAATATGGTTTCTCTCCAGTGTGTGTTCGCATATGTTGCACCAAAATTGATTTTAATGAAAAAGATGATGCACACACTTCACAAGAGTATGGTTTCTCTCCAGTATGAGTTCGCATATGTTGCACCAAATTTGATTTCAATGTAAATGATGACCCACACACTTCACAAGAATATGGTTTCTCTCCAGTATGAATTCGCATGTGTTGTACCAAATATGATTTTGAAGGAAAAGATGATCCACACTCTTCACAAGAATATGGTTTCTCTCCAGTATGTGTTCGAATGTGTCGCCACAAATGTGACTTTCGCGAGAAAGCAAACCCACACACTTCACAACAGTATGGTTTATGTGTTTGCATGTGTTGTATTAAATGGGTCTTTAATGAAAAGGGTGATCCACACACATCACAAAAATATGGCTTCTCTTTGGTGTGTGATTGCATATGTTGCATAAAATTTGATTTTCTAGAAAATGAAAATCCACACACGGTGCAAGAATATGGCTTCTCTCCAGTGTGTGTTTGCATATGTCGCATCAAATTTGACTTCAATGAAAAATTAGATCCACACACTTTGCAAGTATATGGTTTCTCTCCAGTGTGTGTTCGCATATGTCGAACCAAAACAGATTTTTGTGAAAAGGATGAACCACACACTTCACAAGAATATGGTTTCTCCCCAGTATGTGTCCGCATATGTCGTACCAAAACCGACTTTTGTGAAAATGAAGAGTTGCATACTTCACAAGAATGTGGTTTTTCTTCATTATGTATTTGCATGTGTTGAATCAACTGAGACTTCTTTGAAAATGAAGATTCACATTTGTTACAAAAGTTTGGTTTTTCTCTAATGATTGCATGTGTATGCTTTAATGAAGTTGACTTTTCTGATAAAGATAATGCATATACTTCATCTTCAGTTTGTGTCAGTGATTTTTCAGAAAATGCAGACCTAATTTTTTCACCAGAATATGGCTTCCCTCCAGTTTCAGTTGGAGAGTGTCTATTTGACACTGAATTAGTTGAAAATGTAGATTTGCAAATTTGATGAGAGTATTTCTTTTCAGTCATTTTTTTTCCAGGTTTTTTTTCTCGTGAAGTCAGTAATAAACTTTTTCATTCATTCAAGTTTACTATGTTAAGAAATGATATTAATATTGGTAAAAGGCAAATATTTTTCATGCTGGAGCATCTGTGAAGAAAAAAAAATTTAAGAAATGATATAGGAATTCAACAAGTGAATTGTATTAACTTAGTTCCAGTTCACTCAATTCATGTACATACTGGCCTGAACGGGATAAAACTTAAAATAAATTGTTTTCTTATTTCCTCCCGTGAGTTTTCTAAGTAAAATCTTCATGTACTTGGAAAAAATACAATCTTAAGATGAAACATGAAAGTAAAATAAATGAAGAGGAATTAATACTGAATATTCCTTGCATAATGCAAAAATGGCTGTGTGTTTGCATATGTTGCATAAAATTTGACTTCAATGAAAAATTAGATCCACACACTTTGCAAGTATATGGTTTCTCTCCAGTGTGTGTTCGCATATGTCAAACCAAAACAGATTTTTGTGAAAAGGATGAACCACACACTTCACAAGAATGGATAATTAAATGCCAAAGCCATCCTTTAGAAGGACAGGAGTGGTATGATCTTACCCATTGCTGTGAGGATAAGGAGATGCATACCTTTCCCAAGGGTATTAGTCCAAAAGTGAATGCAATCGCATAACTGGAGTTTGAGCTTGCTACAATGTCGCAATCCATCACATTAGTCACCATACCACAGGTTTGGTTTCTTTGTTTTAATGGCATATAAACCTTTGTGGGTTATTTAATGCCAAAGCCTCCCTTCTAGAAGAACAGCAGTGATGCTATTTAACCCATAGCTGGGAGGACAAGGAGGTTCATACCTTTCCCAAGGATATTTGTCTGAAAGTGAATATAATAGTGTGACTGGAGCTCGAACTTGCTTACTACAATTCTGCAGTCCAGCGCTTAAACCATTACACCACAAGGTATGACATAGGCCACAGGGAACTCTTCCTCTGGTTAATATGATGTATCAGTACAGCATATTAGTCACTATGTCACAAGGATTCATAGTCACTATGTCACTAGGATTCATAGTCACTATGTCACTAGGATTCATAGTCACTATTAGTCACTATGTCACAAGGACTCCCCCCACACACACTTACTATAATGTCGCAGTCCAGCATGTTAACCACTACACCACAGGAATTCTTCCAGTAATAAATTGGTTCTTGGATATGAAGTAAAACTTACTAGCAGTACTAGAATAGAAGAATGATAGCATTGATGGAATTTTCAAAATTTCCTTTTTTCACTAGGAGGCAAGTCTTCCCATAATACAAAAGGAAAACAGAGCTACGAGTAACTATTAGAGTTGGATTTCAAAGCAGGATGAAGAAGAAAAAAATCTTCCAATGTGGAGCAGGACCTTCTAAAAGCACTGAATCTAATTGCTGCACCAAGAAAGAATAGTGGCATAAAATTCAATAAAAAGGTAAGTCTTCCCACAATATTGATAGAAAAAGTGTGCAAAAATCTAAATAAATCTACAACACATATACTGTATGAATCTGCACAACTGCAATCTGTCTCATCATCTAATATCTAAGAAGAAAAGAAGGAAAAAAAATCTTATAACTATTATCCTTGACAAGAGTCAGGGCAATCTATGAAGAATATGCAGCTGATCCAGAACAAATTGGCAACAGGAATAAAATAAAATGCGTTTTGTAGGCTAACATGTTTTGCATGATATATGAAAAAAATTACCAAAAAATTCTGAGTTAAACAGGTTCAAATCACCTGTTGAATTTTAGTCATTATTACTTTCACAGATGACATAACCTCTGGTGACACAAATGATAAAATCAGATCATTGTTTTTTAGTGTAGGTACATGAATTTAATTCTATTGCATAACAACCATACATTAAATGCAAATGGTATAATAAGGGCAAATTATTGAGCCAAGTGTGAAATACATGCCCTATTAACAGAGGTTTCAACATTTTGTAACTGGTGTAGATCATATTGTTAATCAGAATCTGTCTCATCTGATAAACTTGCTAAATTGGCACAAATGCCATTACAGTCTATACAAGTTAGGAAACAAATTAAACCATGTTTCTTGCAAGAACACCTTATGGTATTGTAACTAGATCTGTGGGTGCATCAAACAACTTTCAAAAGTTTCTGGTAAGCAGACTGTCATAATGGGTATAAACTACTAAAGTTCAACAGGCTATTTGAACTTGTGCCACTTAAAATATTTTTCTTTGTTTCTTTCTTTAATGGCACATCAATCTTTGTGGGTTATTTAATGATGAAGCAATCTTTGTAGAGAACAGTAGTGGTACTATTTAACTATTTAACCCATAGCTGAGGTGTAAGAAGGTTCATATCTTTCCCAAAGGTGAACGTAGTAGCATGACAACTTCAAATTCACTTATTACAATGCCATAGTGAACCATGTTAGCCACTGTGCTATGGCAACTCCTCAAATTTTTGAAATGTCATGCAGTAAATATCACCCTAGCAAACCTTGAGCACCTTGGGTGGTATGATGGTTGGCAAACTAGACTAAGAAACCATTACTAGTGAGTTTGGGTCTCACAGTGTCCCACATATTCAGCATTGAACCATAACTATACCACAATACTGAAGAAAGAGGTTTACCCCTTGAACAGAACCCCACATAGAATTGAACTTTGTGTTACATTTGGCCTCATGGGGAGTCAAATAAATACAGACTTTGTTTCATTTCTGTTGCAATTTGTCTTGAGTACATCTACAGGCTCTCTAGACTACAATAACCGTAAAAAGTTGTTATAACTATTTGTTAGACTTGTGAGGCACCAGTCCTGGAGCTTTGGGAAATGTGGAGTACCCCTTTAATGCCATTAATCCAAGGTCCACTCTGACCCAGAGTGGTAGTACCTATAAGAGTCCTATCTATGGATCAAATAGAACTATTAAAAAAGGACAAACCCTTGACAAAAAGCCAGATATGTAATAACCTGTGAGGGCAGATGTACATGCCTTCATATACTTCTGGCTGCTTACTGAAACCACTGAGATGCTGATATCATCTTGGACCATTCTTGCTAGTTCAGCAACTGAAGAAAGAGGTGTACAAGCATTTGGCAAACTCTTGTGCATTCTTATAAAACCTTACCAGCTTCCCCAGTGAAACATGTATTCAAACAAAGAAAAATACCCATACAGGCAAGACATTGCCTAGGATAAAAAGGTCCAAAAAAACATACAACCTCAACCTAGCAACATAGAATATAAGAACAATGCTGGACTAACCCAACTCCAACAAACCTGAAAGAAGGAGGATTATAATATCTAAGGAGCTCCAAAAATGCAACATTGACATTGCGGCTCTGATTGAGGTCAGATTCACTGAAAGTAGCAGTACCAGAGAGGAGATGGGCTACACCTTCCTTACTGGAGTGGGCAAACTTCATCAGACAAAAGTGAATCTGGTGTAGCTTTTACAGTCAGGAATGGTCTTCTGCCAAGTATGTCTGAGAGATGTATATAATTAACCCAGTTCTCTCTCCCACTCCCAGTTGATTCGTTTCCTGAATATTACCCAAACTTCATTTTTAAAAATTTTCTTCTCTCCCCAACAATTTCTTATTGAAATATAAATTTTTCACTTTTGACAGAAGTTTGTATATACCCATAACTAATCAGCTAACTATGAGCTAGTTTAAATCCAGAGGGTCAATTCTAACATTGTTCCTCAAAATTATATCTCCCAAAAGAGGTGTACTGGGTATGATACTAAACTGTATTTGAGGGTGAGGCTCCAGTTCCGGAGATCTGAGGTGTGTAGAGTACCCCTTTATTGTCATTACTCCCAGCTCTACTTTGTTCCAGAGTCAGGGTCTCATCAATGGTTCAAATAGATCTATTTAAAAATCATTTAGGAATACTTGCTACAATATAACTATAAATTGTTTGCGTTGCTACTTGAAGCTATAATTATTTACGAAGAATTATTAATAACTTAAAACCATATAACTGTGTGCAAACAAATTATTTGGATAAATTTTTTTGTTTAATGGCATATCGACTTTAGTGTGTTATTTAATGCTAAACCCTTCCTTGTAAAGGAATAGTAGTAGTTTTATTTAGCTCGTAGCTGATGAGGGTGGGTTCATACCTTTACCAAAGGTATTAGTCCATAGGTGAATGTAATAGCATGACTGGAATTTAAATTTGCTTACTATGATATTGCAGTTCAGTATGTTAGCCATTATACCTTGGGGACATTCCCACCAGCAAATATTGGTTCGATTACTTTGTTTAGTGGCATATCAAACTTTGTGGGTTATTTAATGCCAAAGCCATCCTTGTAGAACAGCAGTAATACTATTTAACTCATAACTGGAGGAATAAGGGGAAATGAGTATGATTTACTAGAAATAATTACTTGAAACCATATAACTATTAGTATGAGATAGGAATACTTGAAAGCATACAATTGTTTGCAAATTATTTGTATTAGATAAGAATATATGATATCATATAACTGGGGGCAAAAAAACCCATAAGAAACAACTACACAAAAAATGTAAAAATAAATGACCAATGAAATTAATTCCCTAATTTCTAGGCATGGAATTACTCTATTGACCAGCCATTAAAATCAATCAATCTAAGAGTGATATCTCTATAAAACATTATAAAAAAAAATTGAGACAAACATTGATAATTTTATGAGAGTTGTCTGTATAAAAACATAAACCTAAGGACCACCACAGGGTTCAATCACTTCTGAGGCAGTTATGGGGAAAGAACTAATTAAGATACAAATTATCATATGGATGGTTAATGTAAGAATAAGTTACAGCTTAAAGTTTTTCATTTTTGGTTTAAAAAGTTATGGCATTAACTTGAGAATGATGTCCCTATAAATCACAGAATTTAAATTAATAAAGTTAGCATTGTACTTTCAAAATAAATAACTAAATAAGAAATGTAATTAAAAACTTTGGAAAACCAAGCAATGCAACCTGTTTTCAAGATAGTCAGATATCCCTTAGAGAATAGGCCTATCTGTTAGGGGCCTCATAGTGTATTGCATGACAGTATCAGAAATCCACTCTTAACCTGTTTGTTCATTTGTTTGTTTGTTTTGTAATAGCATATCAACCTTCTTGGATTATTTAATGTCAAATCCATCCTTCTAGAAGAATAGTAGTGGCACTATTTAACCCATAGCTAGGACATTCTCAATCTCTATCTACCGCTGTTCTTTGAAATATAGAGACATTGTCACTGAGTCCTGCCAGGTACTGGTAAAACCAGATACCTATATTTACCTATACTCATCAAGAAAGACTTTTACAATTTTGTACACTTTCCCTATACTGCTCTTTCATAGAATAATATGTGTATAGTTATAATATGGGACATGTTAGCATATTTTTTCTTCTAACTCTACTTGTATGCATATTATATATACTAGAAAAAATGTGTCCTCTGAGTACAAGTATATAAGTTTAAATCCAATAAAATTAACTAAATTAGAAAGGTTTGGTTTGGTTCTATGGCATATCACCCCTTGTAGGTTATCTAATGCCAAATCTTCTTTATACATATATTATACATTAAATTTCCCAAAACCCTTTATACATATACGATTTGTAAACATGATAGTTGGTAGATAGAATTTTCAAACGAGCTGGAGCATATTTGTTTGTATACAGTTAAAAGGTGAAACATATGATTTGTTAGTCAATAGTTTGTAGATAATCCTACTTTCAAGAGTCAGGGCTGATTTGTTTGCATACTGTTAAATGATTCCAACACACATAGTTCTATTTAGTATTAATCCTTTGAACTCACCTAAATGGGTTCAAATATTGCTATCTAACATAAATAGTTTTATTTACACATAGTTAAATAGTTTCAAGCACTGCCATGTAACACTAATGATTCAATTTACACACACAATTAAAGAGTTTCAAGTATTGCTAATCAACATAAAAAAATTCTATTCAACATTACTCATTCATTAGAACACAGTTAAATTGTTCAATGTATTACAATGTATCATTAAAAATTCAATTTTATTCAATTCAGTTAAATGGCCAACCAGTTCTATTTGACCCATAGATAGGACCCTATCAGGTACAAGTCAGAGTGGACATGGGAGCAATAGCAATGAAGCAGTACACTAAATTTCCCAGAACTCCAGCAATGGAGCCTCACCATCAGATAATTTAATATCATATTCAGGACATTTAATGAGGCAGTTTTACCCCTCTGAAGAGAAGCAGTTGGTGTATTCTACAACCCCAGCTGACTGGGCTGGAAATTAGAAAGACTAATGGAACTAGATAAGATTACATTTATGTTCATATGAATTGATTTTGATGTAAATTTTCCTAATTCAACTAAATCAAACAAAATTACAGTTATTTCTTCATTTTAACAACTTTCTTTTTTCATGTATATATGTGTAAATATATAAAAAATATAAATATTTGGCAAAGCAAAAAAAAAAATCAATAAAATAAAAAATAGCATCTAATTATTAAACTAATTTGAAACAGAGGAGGTATAATCAAAGAATAGAACAGTTTGGATGCTAGCTCTTCCCATCACTCTTGGCTTTCATTGCTGAATTTTTCTAGTTTAACAATTCAATAAAGCATTTCAATAAATATGAGTAAGAATCCCATCAAGAAATCTTAAAAGGAATTCATTAACAAAAAGTAATTTTATTCTTTACTATTTAATTTGACAGTACAAAATAAAATTACTTTTTCTAAATGGATTTCTTTTTAAGATTTATTGATAGGATTTTTACTCATATTTGTTGAAATAAAACTAAATAATTAGATATTACTAATACCAAGCAAATATTTATTAAAAACAAAGTTTTAAGTTCAATATGTAAATTAAGCTTCTTGTTCACACAGTAAACCACTATTTGGTTGTATAAATAAATACAATTGAATTTTATATGTATGTAGATAAGGCCAACAGTATAAATGATATAAAACAATTTTCTTTATAACCGAAATTTAAATGAAAATAAAATCATGGAGAATGTGTAATAAATAACTAAAGGAATTATGATATTAGTGGTTTACAGACAGACAAAAAATTTCTATTATAATAATTATGTATATAAAGGGTTAAATGTTCTTGTCTATGTAAATGAGCTTATCTTTACTTTACTTCCATTTTGTTCCGTGTTAGTATATCACAAATATGTTAATATTGGTCTTTGATGAGTAGAAACTTGACTAAATATCTTCCCTACCACCAAGCTTTTAAATAAAAGTAAAGTTAGTGACCTTAGTTGAGGGTAATCTGAAGGCTCCCTTTCCAATAGCTACTACACCAAGGTGTAGGGGAAGGTGCTATCCCATTTCTTGGATTGCTCCACTTTACCCTTGATCCTTACCTTATAATGCTGAGTGTTAAGCAAGGTGGCATCAAGTACTATTTTTTGAGTCTTTGGTATGACTCGACCTGGGATAAAACCCCAGTCTCCAGGACCACTAGTGAGCACTAGGCCAATGGCCCCTCTATACTTTTATTTAAAAAATCAGGAAATTTGCCAAATTTCGAAAATATTGATTTTCTACAGTTTTAGATGGTAGAGGGTGGTCAGTTAAAATGTAAATAATTACAATATTGAAATGTGTATGTTGTATGTGTTTGCATTTAATTTTTTTTAATGACAACGAACCACGTTCAGATTAGTCAATTTCGATTAAAGATTTTTAAAAAATCCTATCGTACGCGCATAGTACTAAGAATTTAATTAGAGCACCTAACGTAGTGTAATGGTTAACAAGTTGAATTAGCAAACCATTGCGAGTTCGATTCTCCCAGGGTGCCCCTTTCTTCCGATCTTGAGGCACTACAAAGTTGGACAACTCACGTGGTGTAATGGTTAGAAAGCTTCATTAGCAGACTATTGTTAAATTCTCACTGGGTACCCCATCCTTCTGGCCTTGTACTACAACTAAGCTAATCTTAATGAATATCTACTTAGGAATTAATTTTTTTAAAAAAAAGTACTGTAACGCCTAAAAAAATGCTTCAAATGAAAAACTTTTTCTTAATTATTTAAATCTGAATGAGTCGACTAAAAATATTCTTTTAATAGTTACATTTTTTAAAAATACGGGATTAAATTTGATAATAGTAGTTTTTGAAATGTTATGCTGCTAATTAATTTAAAAAAATATTTGATAATACTCAAGACAAGAACGTAAAAAATTAATTATTTGAAATTAAAATAATTATTTCTTAATTTTTAACAAAAGTTTAACACATTACATTTTAAACATATTTAACAGGATACTTTAAATACTAAGTTAAGTTTTGAATGACGTTTTAAAAAAGAATTGTAGGCTACAATTAAAATTCCGGAATATTTGATATTATTTTTCAACTTACCTTTCAAATGTAAAATTCTCTAAAAGGCAAAGAATTTTATGTATCCAGGGTGTGCTTTCTGGATTTGGTAAGTTTGTTAACATTTTCTCAGTTGATTTCGCAGAACTTTTTAATTGTTCATTTAACTAGTGAAAAGAATGACAGAAAATAAAATGAAAACAATACAAACGTTAAATTATTTTTTTAGATAAATTTCATACGAGAAGAAAACTATTGTAGGAAGTCGCTAAGCGGTGATAGAAATAATTTTGTCCCACTGTTAAAAAAAAGATAGTCGGATCGTTGTTATCTGTTATTGGATTAAAACATTTTCAAGGTGTTTACTTCCTGTCCCGCCCCCGCCTCTTCAGAAATTAGAAAAAAACTTTAAAAAGCAACAGCAAAACGTTGCTATAGTCAACAAAATATCGTAGTAATTCTTTAGGCTTAGCTTAGTTGTGAAACAAGACGAAAACAACGGTCGGCATAGTGTAACTGTTTGATTTGGTTTCTTTGTTTAAAGTCCATGCCATGGGTATAAGTTCAAAAGTGAATGTCGTAGTCTGACTAGAGTTTGTAGGGATTAAAAAGGTATAAAAAAGATAATAAAAAAAATGTAAAAGTTCTCCAGGAAGCCTCTGACAGGAAGCACAATCTGTGAATGCCAAAAAAGATGAGCTTCCTGGTGGAAAAGAGAAACTCTTGATTAGAAGCATTTACCACCTTGGCTGAGACAGACTTACCTTTTTTCTCTCAGCTGCTAGTTGGGAAGACATGTACCTGTTAAGTCCTGAACATTAAGCGCATTGTGTTTCTCCTACTAGTAGCAGCCCCTGTATAAACGTACACACTGAACTCGGAAACACAGGACAGACCCTCAACTTATAATCTGCCTAAGATAATTTTCTTAGGTTCTTCAAATGCCTAATCTGGGGGAGCTTGGCTATTTTTACTGGTTCAGGAAAACATTCCACACCACAGAATAATCATAAACCCTCAAATTAAATTTGATTCTAATGGTATCCTTGTCTTTTTCCTTCCATCCTTAATTTCTTTTTACAGCTCTGACCAATCATAATAAGAAAGCAAGTGAATGGAGTAAGAAAAAGGAGTCAGACACAAACCTGAGAATCTCCCAATAACCCAACATCACTTAACCACAACTACAAAAAACCTGTCATTACACCCCATAAGTTGGAACTTGCTTACTTCAAAGCTGCAGTCAAACACTTTAGCCATTATATCACAGGGACTATCCCTTTAGTTTGTTTGTTTGTTATTTTAATGGCATATCAACCTTCTCGGGTTATTTAATGCCAAATTCATCTTTTTAGAAGGATAGTAGTGGTACAATTTAACTCATAGATGGGAGGATAAGGGGGTTCATACTGTAATATAATGGCCAAGGGATTTCATTTTATGCTTTTGGGTTCAGTTAAGCTGAGAACCTTTCGGCTCAGTGCATGGGTTACTTAGGTGCAACATTAATGCAGGTGATCACGCGTGTGGGCGGAGTGGACGTGTTACTCAGAGATGTCACAATAACCCAGATGGGAAACGGGGCTACAGAGTGCGGGTGACGTCACACACCGGAAGCGCTTGGCGGATTTTGAAAAAAATCAGTTAGTTGAGTTGAGTCCTGCCTTGGGAGAAGATGGTTGGCTTTTGCTTGCTCGCCGAAACCAGGCCAGTGGCCTTTGTGGCGGGTGCCACACATGTTGGGGGAGGCAGATGGAAAAGCCAGAATAGAAAGAATGTCTATCTCTCTCCTAATATCGAAGAATCTTTAAACTCAAAGGTAATAAAAAGTTTCGTACCTGAACTAAGAAGTCGTTAGTCTTTTTTGTGTTTTGAGATTCCTATGTTCTGTGTATATATGTTATGAACATTTTATGTACGTTTCACATATCCGTATTATGAGTATGGTACAATACCTTTCCTAAGGGTATTTGTCAGAAAGTGAATGTAATAGCACAAGTGGAGTTTGAACTTGCGTACTACAATTCTGAAGTCCGGTGCTTAAGCCATTACACCATGGGGACACCCTCTATCCCTTTAGCGTTAAAGTTATGGTCAGTGGAAATGAAACCAATGACTAAAGTTTAAAACCTGGATGAGGCTGTTTGCATTTCACTACAGGCTAGTACCCTTAAGAAAGACATAAATCTATTTATCCCCTCAGCTATGGGTAAATTGAAGGGAAGAATGGGTTATTCAACCTTGGTGAGGATAACCCAGTCTAAGAGAAAGAAAACTGAAATTTGAACTAGCTTAACTGCTAAAAAATTGACCTTGTGTCACATTGTGGTGGAGAGGCTAGCTAAATACTATGTACTGATAATCTATCTTGCTCAGCATTATACTATATGAGGAGCCCAATGATTATTCAACAAGCTTTACTTAGTTGTGGCACAAAGCCAGATGTATGGAACACCCTGTGAGACTCAAACTCACAATGGTTTGCCAGTTATTTACTAATCTTTGCTTAGTTGTGGCACAAGGTTGGAAGTATGAAGCACTCAGTGAGAATCAAATCACAAGTAATAGTTTGCCAATCTTGTTTGTTAACTATTACCCTACAATAGGGATCTGAAGTAGTTATTCATTAAGCTTTGCTTAGATGTTGCACACAGCTGATGTATGGAGTACACAGTGAGACTCAAACTCACTTGTAATGGTCTACTAGTCTAGCTTGCTACTCATTATACAATGTGAGGCACACACCTGTAAAAAATATCATTATCTGTAAGACTTCAAGGCTGCAAAATATGTGGTAGCTACATGGAAATTGACTGGCTAATTATCAGTCAATAAAATGTGTTCCCACTGATTCTTGGGAGATAACTGTCTGATTTCTCAGTGATGAGGATATAGAAAGTAAATGTAATTCACCTTGCCCAGTCGGCTGGGGCTGTAGAATACACTGACTGCACCTCTGCAGAGGGGTAAGCCCCCTCCTAACGAGTGTCCTGGATATGACACTAAACAATCTGATGGTGAAGTTCCAGCAGTGCTGGAGCTTTGGGGAATGTGAAGTACCCCTTCATTGCCATTGCTCCCAGGTCCACTCTGGCCCAGAGTGGTAGCACCTGATAGGGCCCTATCTATGGGTTAAATAGAACTAACAGCATACTTATGCTAAAATGAATTGAGTAAACTGAATAGCTTGAAATAGAAACATTTTTGACAATTAAACCGTACTTACACTTAAATTGCGTGCCTATGTTTAACTGAATTATTTCAAATAGAACTGTTTTTCGACATTAAAACTGTATTTACACTTAACTGAATTATTACATATAACTGCTTGAATAGTTTGAAATGGAAATGTTTTTGACAATTAAACTGTGTACTTATGCTAAACTGAACTGTTTTCAATAGAACAGATTATTTACATAAAAATGGATTTGGTGTTAAATAACTTACAAAGGTTGATATGCCATAAAACCAAACCAAACCAAACCAAACCATGTAATTAACCCTGGCTGGTAGACAGAGAGACTCACTATCAAGTAGACGAGAGTGACTTTCCACAAGGCACATCCTCTGTCTCCAGTCCACCTCAACACCTGAAATATGGCATGGCATACTGACACATTAGTGGGAATCTTGGGTGATCCCCCAGAAAACCAGGAGAAGCAAGCCCATATTATTAAAGGGTGTTTAACCAACATCCAACCAAATCAGTATTTAACACAAGGTCATTTTATTGTGAAGAGTCATACCCAAATCAAGACGTGTGGCTATTACAAAAAAATACTTGATCCTCTCAGCATTCTCCATTTTAGGGCACCTCAGGTGCCAAAGCAATAAACTCACTCCAGCCAAGTAGGTATTGCATAGGGTGGGAAGGCTTCCAGGGAACAGGCAATCAGCTTAATAACACTCACCTGGCACAAACACCAAGTGGCTCCCAAAAAGTAAGTGGTGAAAAGGCCATGTTATTAAGGTATTAAATTGACTTCTCACTAAGTCAGGACTTGACACAAGGTCATTTTATTGTATGGGACCACACAATCAAGACTCCTGGGTGACCATCACAAAAAATGTTTGATCCTCTCGGCATTTCCAATTTTGGGGGGCATCAGGTCTCAAGCCATGAACTCAGCCCTGTAAAACAAGTATTTCCTGGGTAAATGGGCCCCTAGGACCAGGTGATTCAGTTTAATGACAGCCACCTGTTGTGACCACCAGGCAGGTTTATGTTATCAAAATGTTTAAAATCCTGCAATGTTTGTTTTATATAGCACTAAGAAATAAAGGTTTACATTGTATATGGTGTGGATAATTTGTATACTTTTTTGAACAAAACTAGGTTTAACAAATAATTTCTTGAGGTCATTGATTCCTAATGTTATTATATTATTCTCAAATGCTTGTTTGTTTGGATTTTATGGCATATCGACCTTTGTAGGTTATTTAATGCAAAATCCATTTTTATACAAACAGTTCTAATTCAAACAGTTTAGTATAAGTATAGTTTTTGTTTACACACAATTAAATGTCAAAACAGTTCTACTTCAAGCAATTCAGTTTAGCATAAGTACACAGTTTAGTTCTGTTTGACCCATAGATAGGACCCTACTAAGTGCTAGCACTCCGGGCCAAAGTGGACCTGGGAGCGATGGCAATGAAGGGGTACTCTGTGTTCTCTAAAACTCCAGCATTCCTGGAACCTCACCATCAGATTATTATTCTGAAATGTATTAAAAGCGATCTTAAATATAATTCTACATAGAAATCAATTGAAATAACATCAAAATAGTGTAATCGTTTTATATGTATTCTTTTTAGTTTTGATAGTCATTCTAATTTAATATCCATTGATTACATTAAAACTGAAATACTTGTGCCCAGAGGAAGGTGAATATTTTTAATAGTTGCAATAATGTTTACGCTTGATTACTTTTATCTCTTTATTTTGCATTGCCTTATCTATGCCAACCTAGATATATCAACTCACAGGCAGGAAGAGAGAATTGTTTAATAATTCTAGTGGTATATGAAAATAAAATAAGAAAGGAAATTTAAAAAATAGAATAAAAAAGAAACAAAAAAAAGGAAGAAAATAAGAAAATGATAAAATAAAAATGAAGAATATAAATTTGAATTTTTCCCTTTATTCAAAAGATTTTAGTCACCTGACCCTTGGGTTACAAATTTCTGGTCAGGGGCCATGTTCTCCCTCTGTTTTTAGTTTTTTTCTGCTTTCTTTTTACCACCAGCATCACTCAAGGAAGGACACTTTTCTAGGCATATTTTACAGCCCCAGCTGATAGGGTGGACAAATATTTGTCTTTTAACAAAAAACATGAAATAAAATAAAACTATTCTTTGATGTATACTTGTGTGGTTTCTTTAATGGCATATCAACCTTCATGGGTTATTTAGTGCCAAAGACACCCTTTTAGGAGAACAGCAGTGACATTACTTAACCCATAGCTGAAGGATAAGAGGGTTCATATCTTTCCAAAGAGTATTGGTTTCATTTCTTTGTTTAAAGGCATTTTAACCTTCATGAGTTATTTAATGCCAAAGCCATCCTTGTAGAACAGTAAGTAAAGGTGGCAGCCTTAGTCGAGGGTGACCCAAAGGCTCTCTTTTCAATAGCTACTACAACAAAGGGTAGGGGGAGGACGCTACTCCATTCCCTGGATTGCTCCACTTTACCCTTGATCCTTACCTTATAATACTGAGTGTTAAGCAAGGTGGCATCAAGTACCAATTTTGGAGTCTTTGGTATGACTCGACCGGGGATTGAACCCTGGTCTCCTGAACCATTGGGGAACACTTATTTCAGCTATAGCTGGGGGGATAAGGAGGATCATACTTTTTCCAAAGGCATTGGTTTAGTTTCATTTATTTGTTTTAAGGTATTTCAACTATTATGGGTTATTTAATGCTGAAACCATCCTTGTAGAAGAACAGCAATGATACTATTTAATCCATAGCTGATGGAATAAGGAGTTCATACATTTCCCAAGGGTATTAATCTGAAAGTAAACATAATAGCACGGATTGAGCTTTCATATATAACTCCATGATTATTATTTTCTCATTTGTAAAATATATGTGGTAATTGTTCAGAATATCTTGCCGATGAGATGTCTGCATTTCTGTGGAAAAATACACAGAAATGTTATACTTACATTGACTATTTAGATAAGAGTAATGATTAACTGCATATCAACCCATGTAGGGTTATTTTATACCAAGAGGTTAGGGAATCACATTGTACATTTATATTCACTTTTTCTGTGCAGTTGTTTCTTAAGTGTTTTATGCAGACAGTTATATGATATCAAGTATTCCTATCTAATACAAATAATTTACACATAGTTGTATGATTTCAAGTATTCCTATCTAATACTAATAATTATAGGGTTTCAAGTATTCCTATCTAATACTAATAGTTATATGGTTTCTAGTAATTATTTTTACTTAATAATAGTCAATTGTTTGTTCAGAGGTATATGGTTTAAAGTTAATAATAATAATAATAATAATAATAATCCTAAGGAAACAATTATAACTTCAAGTAACTATTCTTAATAAAAATACTTTATTTATATATCAAGTGTTCTTATCTAATACAAATTTTTTTTAAAACAAAACTATTTGAACTATACATGGGAACCTAACAGCTAGTACCACACTGAGTCAGAGTGGATCTGGGAGTAATGGCAATGAAGGGATAATCAACACTCCTAAGATTTTAGGATCTGGAGCCTCATCAGATGCAGTTTAGTGTCATTCCCAGGAAACTTCAGTAAATATGAGTAGAAAGTTTACATTGTTTAAAAGGAAAGTTTTATTAAAATGAGATCCTTTATACCTTTCCTTTCTACAAATGAACTGATAAATGCCAATCTTATTATTTACCCAGTACTGTATTGGCATAATGGCTAGAGTGTTTGCCAATGGCCCGGGAGACCTAAGTTCAATCTCAGGTCAAGTCATACCAAAAAGACAAAAAAATGGTACTTCATGCCTCATTGCTTAACACTCAGCATTATAAGGGACAGATCAAGGGTAAAGTGGGTCAATCCTGGGAAAGGAGTAGCACCCTCCCCTACACCTTGGTATAGTAGCTATGGAAAAGGGAGCCTTCAGGTCACCCTCGGCTATGACTACAGTTAAAGAAAAAACAAAAACAAAAAACACTGCATTTGACTTGTAAAAGTTGACTTTATTAAAACTTAGCAACTGAAATTTTTTTAAAAAGCCAACAAAAGTATAAACTGTTTTTTTTTTTATGTATATTTTCAATTGCTAGTAAGGAAATATACATAAGAGGGTCATTTAATAAATAAGGGAATTTTTTTGACTGAGGAGGGAAGGGACCTATTATATATACAAGGATCATTCAATAGATAAAGGGAATTTTTTTAAAAAAAGTAAAATACATTTTTTTTCCATAAATGTAAACGATGCATTGTTTGGAATTGATTTATAGCAAAAATTATTCTAATCTCACAAAAATATTTCTTTTGAAGCTATTCAAAATAGTGGCAAATCAAAGAGAGAGGTCCAGATATGAACAGAGGTCTGTCATAAAATTTTTGCTGGCTGAAAAGGGCAAACCATGTGAAATCTACAGAAAAATGTGTTATGTGTATGAAGAAGTATGTTTTAGTCAAAAAATGTTTACAAATGGGCTAAATATGGGTTTGTCACAATGAGCCTATGTCAAAAAGACAGTCCATGGAGTGGAAACACTGACTCTCCAGTAATGAAAAAGTTGTGGGTGTAGTGGTCAGTAAAGGTCATACTGGAAGTCTTCTGGGATATGAAAGGATCCATCATTATTGATTTCATTGAAAAAGGCGCAACTGTAAACAGTGCTTTTTATTCTTAACTTCTTAGGCAATATTTCACAGTATTTATTGAATGACCTACCTGGTTTCATTTATCTATGCATTGTCAGTTATGAAGTGTGTCTAAAAAGAAACTGAACTTTTAAAACATATTGTCAATGAGACATTTTAACAAGTTCACAATTAAATGTTGTGTAGCAGTGACCTTGACCTTTTATTTAAAAGAAAAAACTACATAATTCCATCTTGATTAGTCTAGAGTGAATGTGTTTCTAGAGTGCCTTTTGCTTTCTCTCAAGTCGAACATGATTAATTTTAATGGTTATTTTATGCCTAGGGTTAAGGGAATAGCATTCATTATACATTTGTATTTACATTTTTTGAGTATCTATTTCTTAAGAGTTTTTAAGCACAAAGTGATTCCTATCTAATACAAATAATTTGTACACAGTTGTGTGGTTTCAAGTATCCCTATCTAATATCAATAATTATATTGTTTCAATTTAATAATAATCATTTGTTTGCATATAGTTAAACCCTTGTATAAAGAGAGATCTCCCAATTGATTCAAACCCTAGATTTTGTAAAAGTTCAATTTCTTTTTGAACACAAATGGCAAAAATTTTCACTGGAACTAAATCCAGTTTGTTTCATAATTTAGTTAGAAAGCAAATAAGTTGAACAAAAAATGTTCATGAAAAATTATCTGCTTTAAGTGTGTACTTAAATAGGCCCTTTTAAACTGGAAAATTGTATTAGTATGTTCTTGATAATATATCAATGTTTTAAAAATGCAAAATCGCAAACTTAAGGTAAATAAACTCTCTTCAGTGTTTGTTTATACTCTTTAAATCAGAACAAAATTGGATGATATGAAAGTTTCCTAAGATCAAGGATTCTCTACTGTGTGTTTTCTAATATGCTTTTTTAAGTTAGAAGAAAGTGAAAATGTGGATCCACAAATATCACAAGAATAAGGTTTTTCTCCAGTGTGTGTTCGTTTATGCTGTTTCAGATTTGAACTGCTGGAGAATGCAGATCCGCACACTTCACAGGAATATGGTTTCTCTCCAGTGTGTGTTCGCACATGTACTTCCAAACTTGAAGTATTTGAACATGAATATCCACACACTTCACAGGAACATGGTTTCTCTCCCGTATGTGTTCGCATGTGATTGTCTAAATATGACTTCCGGGAAAATGCGGTTGTACACACCTCACAAGAATATGGTTTCTCTCCAGTGTGTGTACGCATGTGTCTTTTCAAGGCTGAACTATCTGAAAAGGGAAAGTCACAGACTTCACAACAATATGGTTTTTCTCCAGTGTGTGTTCGCATGTGTACTTTCAAAATGGAATTATTTGAACATGAAAATCCACATTCTTCACAAGAGTATGGTTTCTCTCCAGTGTGAGTTCGCATATGCCTTTGCAAATGTGAAATTCGTGAAAATGCAGTGGAACATACAACACATGAATAAGGTTTCTCCCCAGTATGTGTTTGCATGTGGATTTTTAAATTTGAACTCCTTGAACAAGTATATTTACACAAGCTACAAGAATAGGGTTTCTCTCCAGTGTGTATTCGCATATGAATTTTTAAATTTGAGCTATTGGAACATGCATATCCACACAATTCACAAGAATATGGTTTTTCTCCGGTGTGAATTTTCATGTGTCTTTTTAAATGAGCATTCCGTGAAAAAGCTGAGGAGCACATTGCACAAGAATATGGTTTCTCTCCAGTGTGTGTTTGCATGTGTACTTTTAAACTGGAATTATTTGAACAGGTACATCCACAAATGGCACAAGAGTATGACATCATTTCATTATTAGTTTGTATTTCCGTTTTCAAATCTGAACTTAAAGAAAATGTAGATGCACAATCATCACTTGTTTCATTTGTTTCATTCATGACTAAAATAAGAGTCAATTTAATACAATGATCAGCAAATTATTCTGTCATTGTATTTAAAAATGAGCTGATGGGATATTTGGCCAATTACCATCTGAAAATAAACAGAAAATGATTAAAGAAAGAGACTTTTCAATTTCATAGGTTTTGGATTTTACATCTATCCTCACTTATTGATAAGACTTCATTGCAGCTACCAGGTTATTAAACAATGACATTTTCAATCATTTAGACCAAGAGTGGAGAGCCTTAAGGCTTAATTCAGCTTTCTAAACTATCAAGTGAGGCCTTACACAGCCTTATTGAAAGGTTAATTAAAATCATGTGACAGCATTTTAGAATCTAATATCACAATGCTCTCTTGAAAAAAAAAGATATTTAAAAAAAGTCATTACATGTTAGTAAAGTTTTTCATTTTTTTCTAAGTAATATTTATTAAATTTGAACAGTTATCAAAAAATGGTTCAAACATTACTATATGTACTTGAATATCATCCAATGCCATCTGGGACTATTTACTGACTTTTGCAGTTGGAAATTGTAGGTGTACCAGTTTGACTAGGCCTAGGCCAACTATCTACACATACAAAGTTTGTATCTCACAAATAGTACCTACCACAAGGCTAAAATTTAGATCACAGAAAGTTGCATAAGTGAGTATGTATAGAAGATTTTCTTAAATGGGAAAATTTTCCTGCATGTGTCCTTAGCAGTTAACAGTAATTTGGAATGGAGTCTTTTAAACAAAAAAAAGGTTCCCTACCATAGATCTCGACATAAGTGTTATGTTTAAGTTACATAATAGATAGGTGAATTCTAGCATTGGTGTGTAGCATAATGAAATTGAATTCTGTTAACTTGGATCATCCAGTGTGATTAATGTGGCTTTTATTGGACAAAATGTCACATGATCAGATAACACTAGAAGTTTAGGAATAAGATTTTAATAGTGAGAATTGCCTGACGGAATCAGTTAGAGTTCCATCTTTGCTCTTCTTCACTGAAACCCCATTGGTCACAACGGGTAATAGAAGTTGTCAAGTAAGAAATAGAGTAATATACACATACATGAAAATGTGTCTGAGTTGTTCTTCATCTCAACACAAAAGAACTGAGAGCAGTTGATGTTAAACAATGAATGAACAAGAAGAGACACAGCAGTGACAATATGACAAATAAAGATGATGACAAGAAGAAACAGACAGAACAACAAAGTGAAGTAATGGGCGATCATCTGAGTAATGGCTAAATAACATAAACCCTGAATGGGAATGTAATATTTACTCAGTCTTTTAAGTTTTTAATACTTTTTTAATGTCACTTTCCTGCCGTTCCTCACATTTTTAGTTGACTCTTTGTATTATGGGATATGTATACAACTGTGTTCTAATAAGGAAAAGTTTACATCAATGTAATTTAAAACGCAAATAAGCAGCCAAAACTGAGTATGAGACATTATATTGAATTGTAGGTATCAGGGTTAAAGATTAATGGTGACCTGTTGTCCCAGGGACGCTAGACTATTTATTGGGGACACTCCATGGGACAGTCCATTTTATAAAAAAATTAAGATAAGTATAACCAACTATTAAAAGGTGAAAATATTTTGGGGTATTTTTTAAAAATTCATCCAAATCTGTAAAAAAAAATTTATTTTGGTTGGGACTGTTGTTAAGCTTTGACATGAAATAGTGTAAAACCTTAATAATCAGGTTTCATTTCATTTTTTTATGCTCTGTACTTTTTGTATCATTGATATTGGTTTTGGACTTTCTTCAATGACTTGAAAATTGGCATTTATTTCAAGCTAAAAATCGTCTTTTTTTCTTTTATTTTAAATAAATAAAAAAATTCCTTGTTGTATTGAGGTTTCACTATTCCTTAAACAAAACTTAAAAAAAACTCCACAGAGACCACAATTTCAAGACTAAATAGTCCAAAATAAATATGATTTATTTCATAAATATATTAATGGTGTTTCTATTAACAACTGTAAATGATAAAGTAAAAAATCAAAACACATTTTAATATTTGGACAGTTTGAAATTGTTTTTAAGGACAATGGTAAAAAAAGGTCAGGAGCCTTGGCAGGTATAGAAGCATATTGAAAACAATCCGACACTTTATTTAAAATCATAATTAAATTTGGAAAATACCTTTCTTAGATGTTTTGTTTTTGTTGAAAAGAAAAAAGCCTAAACTTTTGATTAAAAAAAAGAACAAATTTCCTGAATCATAATGTAGAAGTAGATAGTTTTGATTGGTTTGCTTTAGTTGTGTTTTATGGCATATCAACCCTTGTGGGTTATTTAATGCCAAATCTTGTTTATATATATGAGTAAATTAGCTGACCGTAGTCGAGGGTGTCTTGAAAGTCCCCTTTTCAATAACCACTACACTGAGGTGTAAGGAAGGACATTACTCCATTCCCTGGATTGCTCCACTTACCCTTGATCCATACCTTATAATGCTGAATGTTAAGCAAGATGGCACCAGGTACCATTTTTTGAGTCTTTGGTATGGTTCAACCAGGGAGTGAACCCTGGTCTCCTGGGTCATTGGTGAACACTCTAACCACTTGTAAGCAATAGTTTGTAGGCAACATCATTTTAAAATGGTTTCAAGTATTGCTAACATTAAGACTGATATTCTTCCAGAAAAGGTGATATTGTGTATATGATAGGGTTCAATGGGACTAATCTATGAGCTCCTAACAGAAAACCAACAGATTGATTCAAACAAGTACTGCTCCCAATTAGATCAACTAAAGAGCTGAAATATTCCATAAAAATATGTATTTACCCATCCTCTTTAGCATGGACAGGATACAACACAAGGTCAGTTTTTTTTAAGAGGAGTACTGCTGATTTGAATTCAGAGTTTCCTTTCTCCTAGATGGTTTACCTAAACAAAGCTAAAGAGCTCAGTCTGCCCTACTATTTACTCATAACTGGGGGAGAATAGATGAGTTCATGCCTTTCACAAAGGCATTAGCATAAAGTGAAATGCAAATCGGATTGTCAGGGACTTGAACTTAATTCAAAGAACATAAAGCTAGATCACAAGTTTCTTTTGTGACAAGGCAAAAATGATTACAAGTTTTGTTTTGTTTTATGGCATATCAATGTAGGTTATTTAATGCCAAATCCTCTTTATACATATTTATTAAATATATAAGATTTGGTTTGGTTTTATAGCATATATAGCATTGTAGGTCATTTAATGGCAAATCCTCATTATACATATGTATTAAATATATAAGATTTGGCTTCGTTTGGTTTGGTTTTATGGCATATCAACCATTGTAGGTTATTTGATGCCAAATCCTTTTTATACATATATATCAAATATATAAGATTTGGTTTGGTTTGGTTTATCAAGCATTGTAGGTTATTTAATGCCAAATCCTCTTTATACATATATTATATATATGATTTCTAAGCACATTTCATTTTGTAGATAACATTTTTAAACAAGCCTAAGTTCATTTTTTTCATGCAGTTAAATACTTTCACTTATTTCAATCTAATATGAACAATTTGATTTAGTATTAATCATTTGTTTGCACACAGTTGAATGTTTTCAAGTATTTCTATGTTTCACAAATGATTTAATTAAACATCAGTCATTTGTTTACACACAGTTGAATCATCAAACAATTCTATTTCAAACAGTTCAGTTTAGCATTAAGTACATAGATTAACTATCAAACAGTTCTATTTGACCCATAGATAAGACTCTCTCAGAGAGGACTTGGGAGTGATAGCAATTAAGGGGTACTCTGCAGTCCCCAAAGCTCCAGCATTACTAGAGCCTTACCATCAGATTGTTTGATGTCATATCCAGGGCACTCTTTGGGAGATTCTTACCCCTCTGCAGTGATGCAGTCAGTGTATTCTGCAGTCCCAGCCAACTGGGCTAAAAATGATTACAGTCCAACCCCTCAGCAGAGGATACAATCAGAATATTCTAAGCCCCACTAACAAGGCAAGAAGTTAGAAGATAGTGGGACAAAATTATAGATATATTATCCAATAAAGTTAAAATTAAAAATAAAAAAAATCCTTATTTTTACTCAATAAACCAAACAAAATTTTTATATTAATATAATATTTTAACATTTTCAAACCAGGAAACATGAAATATCTTAAATTTTCTGACCAAGAGACATGAAATATTTTACCATTCTCAGACCAAAAGACATGAAATATTTTACCATTGTCTGACCACGAGACATGAAATATTTTACTGTTGTCTGACCACGAGACATGAAATATTTTACCATTAATATGACGAAACGGCATGAAATATTCTAAAATAGAATATCTAGGCTCATGATCTTTGTTTTCTCTTTTTAAGAAAGCATAAAAATCACTAATAGTTCCTTTTTTTGTGCAAATTTATAAATATTCACAATAAAATTGTAGTTTGGTTTGATTCATGTATTTAATGAGGTTATTTAAAACTAAAACTTGATTCTCTTGTAAATAGTTGGTTTCAGATATTCTTATGTAACATTAATCCTTTAATTCATCAAATATTCCTATCAAATAATTTGCACAGAGCTGTTAGTTTCAAATAACTAATAATGATCTTTAGTAAATGTGTGAACAGTCCTATTTCACCCATATATATTTTTGGCTTTTTATGGTAACAGACATTTTCTTAGTAGGATATACTGGACAAATACTTTTTAAAGTAACTTTTTTTAAACTTTGAAATAAAATAACATTTTTCTGTGATATCAGAACATACATCACCACATTAATTTTATTCTATTTATGAACTCTTAATTTCGAAATTACATCTTCTACGAGCTAGTTGGCGACCTTTTTTTCCTTCTCAAACCCCTAAAAAGGTTTCATGGCTTGCTGAGATTTTGTTCCGTTCTCAGAGGTCGCAGGTGATTTACGGGCATTTTGCAAGGAGTGGGCAAGCGGAAAAAAACGATCATTCTCGAGACTGTGTTGACAGTGAGAGAGAAATGGCGGACTTTTAAATCTTGGGAGAGCATATCCTTTCTTAAATAAAATGAAATAAATGACTGAAAATTAATATAGAGGGTGAATGTAAATATTACATTCGTAAAATAGTTTGTTTGTTTTTTTTATATATTACTGCAAACATTTCATCAGCGAGTTATTCTGGACAATCACCAAATTAGAGTTCATTATCTCTGACATAGCGTGAAAAAAAAATGAATAAATAAAATGAAATGTATTTATTTATTAACAAAAAAACTATAATAAAGCACGTCTAAACGGATAAACTCTTTTTATAAACAAACTGTAAAAAATCAATCCTTATGTTAAAAGCAACAATAGAAAAAAATTGTAAACTGTAAAAAAAAAAAAAACAATTAAAATTAATACTTACAACCTACAAAGGTATTTGGTAAATTAAATAAACATTTCTTGAAACTACATCACACACGAGTACCAAACAAAAACAAAACGCCCCAAATAGAGAGCGAAAAATCAAGGGAGATAATTAAGAATGTTTATTCTGTGTCTTTTTAATGAAAGATAAAAAGAAAACGATTAAATCAATGATTAAAACTTATAATTTTAATATTACAGTAATAAACAAATCAAATTATAACTTATACAAATAAACAAATCAAATTACAACTAATTACAACATGCATAGTTTACGCAATTAATTTTTTTTTTTTAAGAGTTAATCCCCAAGTACATTTTATTTTTTCGCCCGATAAGCGCCATTTACTGATTCTAAATTCCCAGGGAGCCGTCCTCTCAGGCAATACCTGCTTCGGTAGTGCAAAGGTCACTGCTTGGCGCCTGAGGCACCCCAATAGAAGAACGCCGAAGGGATCAAGTATTTTTTGCACCTGCTGCGCAGGAGTCTCGATTCATACACGGCCTCCACATTAAAATGACCATATGTTAAATCCTACCTGGTGGCAGGTATGGATAAACACCATTTACTTATCCAAAATAGAACTTTTGAACTAAGTTCTTTTTATTGTCACGTCAACGTTTATACTACAAAATAATTGCTAAGAATACGCTGACCGGATCCTATGCAAAGAGGTAAGACCCTACTAAAAAGAATCTCCCGATTGAAGCGCTTCTTGTGGTTGTAGCAGAAAGAACTTCGTGTTTTTGTTTGGCGCGTAAATTTATTTGACAGTTATGGTCGACACATATTTTCACCCAATGAGGATAACTTATCCAATTCAGTCTGGACCATTTTCCCAGACAACATAAAAATGGTGAAAGCCCGCCAAACTATCTCTTCCTCAGAACCTTTTGAGAAGGACGGACGTACTTTCTGTCCGCTCCCTGCATAGCATCAGAATCACAACACCATGAGGAAAGCCTTCTAATTTATGGACCTTTTGAGTCTACTTTCTTAGACCGAGGGTTCACAGTTGAACATGAATTAGATGCAGGTAATCTGCCACACACAGGAACACCTTCATGTTGCCTCCAACTTTTGCTATGTCTACAGCGACGCGCAATATCGCTCAGACATCCAGCTACCTTATTCTTGGGCAACATTTTCTGGAGACTTTCATGCCTATCTCCTACAACAACCAGGGCCACACATTTATGGGTGACTACATCATTCCTGTCCTTAACCAGCAAACACGACTTTTGCTACACCTATGGCGACGCATATTCTGCTCAGACATTCAACAATGCCTTGATTGTAGCGACGCACATTCCGCTAAAGTATTTAGCTGCTAAAATTCCTTCTCAACTCAAAAACTATTTCTTTCATTCCTTCCTACGAGACTTGTAGCATAAAGGTACCCTTTATTCTGGCTGTCATTAAACCTTCATAAAAACTTTTCGATATCTTGTTCCATCTCCTTTATTTCTCACAATATAGCGAGGAACAAACGTAACAAAATAACAATTCTTCCTCACTAAATGGTGATCAGGGAAGCGTGGAGTACTCTTCATTGCTATGATTTCTAGATCCACTCAGACTCGATGAGGTAGCATCTGTTAGGGTCTCAGCTACGGGTCGAACAGATCTGTTTGCAAATTATTTGTAGCAAGTAGGAATACTTGATATCATATAACCGTGCACAAGAAAAAAATAATCCTCAAGGAACAACCCAAAAATGCAATTATAAACGTACACAATTTCCTAATCTCTCGACATAAAATAACCCAAGGGCGGTAGATATGCAATTAAGATCAACCAACCAATCAATCAATCAATTTTATTTCATGAATTGTATCAAATGTTTAGAGAATTTAAACCAAATTTGAAATATGAATGAAGTGGGACATTTTATTAACAATGAAAATTCTAATGACATGGTTTATTTAAACATCGATGAAGAAAACCACCGATTTTACTTTGAATATTTGTTTACTCCAGAAAATGAATGTGCCTTGTAATGGAATGTAGGTGGAATGGATTACCTTCCCGTTATAATTAAAGGAAAAATAAATGAGTCGGAATGAGATATCGAAAGGTTTTCAAGAAGGTTTAATGGCAGCCAGAATAAAGGGTACCTTTATGCTGCAAGTCTCGTAGGAAGGAAGAAATAGTTATCGAGTTGAGAAAAAATCACAGCAGCTAAATGTCGAAGCGAAATATATGTTGCTGTAGACGTGGCAAATATTAAGTTGCTGATTTTAGAACAGGAATGAATGTCCAGCCGTAGATGTGTGGTCTTGATTGCCGTGGGAGAGAAGTAATCGCTGTCTCCTTAAAGGTTGTCCAGGGATGAAGTTGCTGAATGATCAGAGGCGGAATTAATTCGGCTAATTCGTATTCAACGGTGGAAACCTGGATCTAGAAATGTAGACCCAAAGGGTCCATGAACCAGACGGTTCTATCCTCATGGTGGTGAGTTGCTGCTGATAAAGCAGCGGACAGAAATACATCCGTCCTGGTTGAAGGATTGTGTGGAAGAGATAGATTGGCGCTCTTTCCCCGTCTTTGAATTGCCCGGAAAAGGTCCGGGCAGAATGAGATAAGTCATCCTCAGTGGGTGAAAATATCAAACGAGACCAACGGTCAAGTTAATTTACGCGCCAAACAAAAATTCGAGGTTCTTTCTGTTACAGACTCTTTCTCGAACAAATTTGTTGCATAGGACATTTATACAGAGTAGAGAATTTGTTTCTCACTGGGTGCTCCCTAATTAAGGCTTCGTATTAGATGAAACTCTGTTGATATCTATCTATATTTCTAAAATTCGGCGTTATCATTTTCATTCTCTACACAGTGCGGACAGTTATACTCATCTTTGTTGCTATACCAACAACGTTTCGGCCACTGTACTCTCCGACCTTCTTCTGGCGCATAGACGGTGGAATGAGAACAGTTAATCTCTGTGATTGAAATAAAGGGCTTGGTTCAGAATTCCTAGAACGTTACCAAATACAACAAAAGACATCCGAAGAAGGTGTAAAGCAGGATTAAGGTCGCTGAGAGTGTTCTAAATTCCCATTGGAAAGTTGGCAACGACAACTTTATCCTTTTACACAACGTAGTAATGTTTGGACGAGTTTCTGCAAACCTCTGTTGGTATTCGTTGAGGTGTCCATTTTGCGAGTACAAAAATTCGTACTGCCTCGTCGGTAAAGAAAGTGTATATATATATATATATGTGTGTGTGTGTGTGTGTGTGTGTGCCTGTGCACGTGTTTATTGAACCGTTAGCTTAGTTGGCGAGTAACAGTATTCGTCATGTTAACTCCACAGTGGTTCCTGGCAAAAGAGACCGAATTCGCTTTTTCCTCACCCTCACAAAAAGTCCGGCTTTTGGTATTCTTCTGCCGGCTGATTTGATTGGTTCAGTTCAACCAATTTACTTCTGTGTGGGAATTCGTCCGTCAGTGGGAAATAAATCTAAGTCCCGCAATGAAGGCCGGGGAGTAGAGTAACCAAAACATTGTGAGTATAGCAACCAAGATGAATATAGCAGTCCACAATGAGTAGAGAATAATGAAACCCAGTGCGGTGATAAAAGAAGGAACTATATAATCTCCCTTACTTTCTGGGAACGAATTGTTCCCCTTTGTTTAGTTTACTGGTAAGTGGCCATATTAGCCGTGACTACCTCCAAGACCAGTTCTTAATTGAATAAAGCTTTTCTTCAAACTTATCTGACTGACTTCAATTAATTGTAAGCTCTAACATATCATTTATTACATTTTTTTCAACTAAGAACCAGAATGGAAAAGTACCTCAAGCCGGAACGACTGGAATTAGACCCATCTAAGCCCGAAGCAGCAGACACGAGGAGACATTGGAAAATGACTTTTAATATCTTCCTCGATGCCGTCTGTGAAACTCAACAACCTACCTCCATGACAGACAGATTGAAATTGAAATTGTAATCAACCTCTTTTCACCGGCTATTTTCAAACATATATCTGACATTCATGACTACAGTACGGCTATGAATGCTCTTGAAGAAATCTTCGTAAAGCCTAAAAACAGCGTCTTCTGTAGACATTTGTTGGCGACTAGTCGGCAACAAACGGATGAAAGCGTAGACCAGTATCTACAATCCTTAAAAAGACTCGCTAAAGACTGTGATTTTCAGGCTGTTACGGCAGCACAAGCGAGAGACGAATCCATCAGAGACGCCTTTATCAATGGAATTACGTCCAACCATATCAGGCAGAGGCTTCAAGAAAATAAAACTCTAGACTTGAATACCGCCTATGACCAGGCTCTCACGCTAGAAATGGCCCAAAGGCAACTAGCGTCGTATTCTCAACCGGACTCCCTAACTGCTTCGGTATCTACTGTTCGGACCGAAGAAACTGACGACTGTATATCTGTGTGTGATGAGCAACCTACTGTAGCTGCTATTTCTGGACATAAATATTTCTTTTGTGGAGACCAGAGACATGACAGACACAGATGCCTAGCCAGAAACTCAATTTGCAAAAATTGTACAAAGAAAGGGCATTTCGCTCGTGTCTGTAGATCTCATACGGCGGCTGCTACCAACTACGGTAAGTCCTCGCTTGCTTCGTCTACTCTTAACTTCTCAGTTAGTCTCTCTCGTTCGTCCGTGTGGGGAGAAATTAAAAGAGAACTTGTAAAGGTACTCGTTGATACAGGAAACTCAGAAAATTTTATCCATCCCGATAAAGTTAAAAGGCTCGGGTTGGCAGTCACGCCAAGTTCTGAAAGAGTTTTAATGGCTAGCAGTTCCTATTCTTCTACTACCCTTGGACATTGCATAGTATCTCTGCACCTGAGTGGTAGAGAATAAAAGAATATCAAATTATCGGTGATGGGTAACCTTTGCTATGACGTCATTCTTGGACATATGCGAACATTCTTCTGTGGAAATACCTTTCGGAGGGCCGCTTCCACCTCTTACTGCCATTTAAAATGTCCCCTACCCATCTCTATTTACGAACCTAACTCCGAACTGTCGGCCAATAGCAGTTAAATCCCGGGGACATAGCATACAGGACACTAAATTCATTCAGTCTGAGATCTCCTGGATGGTTAAGGAAGGCATTATAGAGCTTTCTCAATCTCCATGGCGCGTCCAAACACTTGTAGTATCCCCTGAGAATCACAAAAAGAGACTTGTGGATTACTCCCAGACCATAAACCGGTTCACTCTCCTATATGCTGATCCTCCTCCGCGGATAGAGGACATGGTTAATGAAATTGCCAGTTACCGAGTATTTAGCACCCTTGACTTAACTAGTGCCTATCACCAGGTCGCTATTAAGCCAGAAGAGCAAAAATACCCTGCATTTGAACCAGCGGGATATCTATACCAATTTTGCCGAATCCCGTTCGGAGTGACTAATGGAGTAGCAAGCTTTCAACGGGTTATGGACGACATCATCAAGCGAGAAGACCTCAATGGAACCTATGCCTATATTGACAATGTTACCATCTGTGGGCAAAATCAGGCTAAACATGACTTAAATCTGAAAGAGTTCATGAATAGCGTGGTAAAGTACGGTTTGACACTGAACAAAAACAAGTGTCTTTACTCGCTTACTTCCATAGACTTGCTCGGGTATACGATAAGCAAGGATTCGATAAAACCCGACCCTGATAGACTCACTGGTACCCCGAAATCTTCCTTCTCTTCGACGAGCTATGGGAAAGTTTTCTCACAACTCTCGGTGGATCCCGAACTTTTCCGAAAAACTACATCCCCTAACCAAAGTTACCCGTTATCTTCTCCCTAAGGAACAAACAGAGGCCTTCAAGTGTCTGAAGCAGGAGATTGCAAAATCGTCCCTGGTAGCTATAGACTCTTCTCTTCCTTTTGAGATCGAAACTGATGCTTCAGAACATGCTATCGCTGCTTCCCTAACCCAAAACGGTCGGCCTGTAGCTTTCTTTTCAAGAACCCTAACTTCTGCTGACCAAAGCACTCATCGGTTGCTACACCTATGGCGACCATATCTCACTCACACATTCAACGCACATTTCACTCAGGCAAATAGCTGCTAAAATTCCTTCTCAACTTCATAACTATTTCCTTTGATGTAGTATCTGACAGAGTTAGATACCACATCTGTTTGAATATATATAATTTAAACCAAGTATTTCTCATACACATAATTTATGCTTTTAAGGTAAATAAGTTGAATTCTCTTAAAATGATTTTCAATGAACAATGTATAACATTTTGTAAGTTGTAGAATAAATAAAATTTAAATGTTAGTATTTATAACTTTATAGGCATAAATGCTTTTCCTGTTCATTTAAAAGATTAACCATACGTGTTCTTTAGAAGTTCTATGTTGTGTGTAATTTGTTGCTGTATCTATATAAATTTTGTTGTTTCTTCATTAATGTTTGGTCTTTGCATGACAATGTATATTTTCCCATGTGGTTATGCAAACCCTTTACCTTAATTGTATTTTCTATAACTCTATATGTTTTTTAATGGAATAAAGTATCCTTCAACACAATTTGTACAGTTTATCAGTTCGCTCCTGCATAATAATGAGGCAACAGTGATTACATGTATACAGGATGCAGAAGCAAAATATGGAATAATTTTGAAAACATTTTTTAAAAATCTGATTAGTTCAATTAAAAAAAAAAACATTATGAATCTAAATTTTCATAATTAGTCCTAATATTCAAGCACTTTTAAAAAATTAAAATTCAGCCAAACATGAGTAAGTGTTATGGCCCTGGAAGGGGTCACAAAGAGAACAGAACACCATGGCTATATTATAGGTATATATTTACAAGAACAAAGGATGGTTACAAGAACATAGGACAGTAAGCTAGTTTACATAACCATGCAGGGGTGAGGTTAGTTTCCAGATCTAGACTGACTTCATTTTGCTGTGTTTTCTGGTATTATGGTGAGTGGTTGAGTCCATTAGTAGGTGATTCCGCCACAACAGTAAGCAAGGAAAGAAACAACAAAGAATCTATGATTTGCTTAATGCTGAAACCAAGGCATGGTTTTTTCATCTACTGTATACAAAGCAAAAAAAAATATTTAACAGAAAAAGAGCTTTTTAAAACAAGAGGGAAATGGAGGATTGAAAAACGAACGGAAAGAGAAAACTGAGGACAGCAATTAAACAAGATTTAAGCTCAGATCTTAACCCCCTTGATTATGCAATATGGAGCATTTTAGAAAAAACAAATGCAACTTTCCATCCAAGTATTGGTTTGCTTAAGACTGCTATTGCAGAGGAATGGAATAAAATGTCTGAAGAATTTATTTTGAAGGCATGTTGATACAATAGTTGAAAAAAAAAGGTGGCAATATTGAGTAAATTTATTGTTTTGTGACTATCTTATTTTCTTGCTTATTTTTTAAAATCAAAATCAATCTTGTTTTATTATAGAGTTGTTTATTATTACCCAAGAATATTTCTAATTTTGCTTTCGCACCCAGTAGTATATACGCTAAAGGTTTTTACTTTGTCTTTTCTTCCCATTTTGTTCAGTATTAGTATATCACAGATATGATAAAGATAATATTGGTCATTAGAGAGTGGGAACTCAACTAATAATCTTTCTTACCACCAAGCACACCAATAACAAAATTTAGACCAAAGACCCAACAAATCTTAATCATTTATTTGTTTTATGTAAATGTTGTATGCACATTAATCATTGGCTCAAATTTCATCAATTGGAACTATAATTGATATTATATATTGATCAGGGTCATTCAATAAATAAGGTAAATTTTGCTTCAGGAAGCAAGTTTACAGTTGCACTTTTTTCATTTTCAGGGATATCAATAGTGATGGGTCCTTTCATATACCAGAAGATGGTCTGCATGAACTTCTTTATTGACCACTGCACCCAAAGCAATTTCTTTACTAGAGAGGCAGGGTGTTTCCACTCTATTATATATATATAATAACAGTTGTTAATTTTACCAGTTGATTGATACATAATAAAACCGGACATTTTGTGTTTAAAAACATACCTTTGCCCAGTTGGCTGGGGCTGTAGAATACACTGACTGCTTCTCTGCAGAGGGGTAAGACCCCCACCCAATGAGTGTCCTGGATATGACACAAAACAATCTGATGGTGAGGCTCCAGTGATGCTGGAGCTTTGGGGAATGTGGAGTAGCCCTTAATTGCCATCGCTCCCAGGTCCACTCTGGCCCAGAGTGGTAGCACCTGATAAGGGTCCTATCTATGGGTTGAATAAAACTAAACCATGGTTTCTTTATTTTACTGTTTTTTTGCATTTAAACTGCATATTTATGCTAAACCAAATTGTTTAAAATAGAACTGTTTTGACATTTAAACTGCGTACTTATGCTAAACTGAATTATCTGAAATAAAACTGGGGCTGCAGAATACACCGACTGTACCTCTGTAGAGGAGTAAGACCCCACCCAATGAGAGTCCTGGATATGATACTAAATGATCTGATGGTGAGGCTCCAGTGATGCTGGAGCTTTGGGGAATGTGGAGCACCTCTTCATTGCCATTGCTTCCAGGTCCACTCTGGTCTGAAATGGTAGCACCTGATAGGGCCCTACCTATGGGTTAAATAGAACTAACTGCATACTTATGCTAAACTGAATTGTTTGAATTAGAACTGTTTGACTAAGCGGAATAACTTAAAATAGAAATGTTTTGGACAATTAAACTGTACTTACATTTAAACTGCATGCTTATGTTAACTGAATTGTTTGAAATGAAACTGTTTTTGACATTGAAACTGTACTTACACTAAACTGAATTGTTTGATATAGAAAACTGTACTTACATTTAAACTGCATGCTTATGCTAAACTGAATTGTTTGAAATGGAACTGTTTTTGACATAGAGACTCCACTTACACTAAACTGAATTGTTTAAAATAGAACTGTTTTGACATTTAACTGTGTGTAAACAAAATCTGTACTTATACTAAACTGAATTAGAACTGTTTGACTAAACCAAATAGTTTGAAATGGAAACATTTTTGACAATTGAACTGTGTACTCATGCTAAACTGAGTTGTTTGAGATAGAACTGATTATTTTCATAAAAATGGATTTGGCGTTAAATAACCTACAAAGGTTGATATGCCATAAAAACCAACCAACCAACTAAAAACATACTTGATCTGATGACAGTTTTTACTGGTGGTCTTGGAAAATTGGTAATATGAAAAAATACCTCGGAACTCATTAATATGGAAAAGAATTTTTTTTCAAATGATTTGCGATAAATTTAAATGGAAAAAGGTTTTAAAGATTAGATTAAAATGTTCATTTTGATAAACTATATTTATTCTGTTGACAAAAGGTTTGTAAAGAATAGAATATGAATTGTCCCAAACTTGGTAAAAACTATGATACCAATAACAGGAATGTATATACTTTTGAAATTCTTAAAAAAATCATGAGAGGATTTGTTAAAAATATATTCATGTCCTTTATGATTTTATAAATGGAAATAATTTAAAAAGAAAAGGATTAGTTTGCACATGAACTTTTAAATCTGAACTTCTTGAGTGTGCAAACCCACAAACTTCACAAGAATATGGTTTTTATTCAGTGTGAGTTCACTCATGAATTTCCAAATCTGAACTTCTTGTGCATGCATACCCACAAACTTCACAAGAATATGGTTTCTATCCAGTGTGAGTCCATTTGTGAATTTCCAAATCTGAACTTCTTGAGCATGCATACCTACAAACTTCACAGGAATATGATTTCTGTCTAGTATGAATTCGCTTGTGAATTTCCAAATCTGAACTTTGTAAGCAGATATATTCACACATTTCACAAGAATAGGATCTCTGTCTGGTGTGAGTCTGCTCGTGGATTTCCAAATCTGAACTTTGTAAGCAGGTGTATTCACATGTTTCACATGAATATAGTTTCTGTCCAGTGTGCATATGCTTGTGGATTTCCAAATCTGAACTTCGTAAACAGGTATATTCACATATTTCACACGAATATGGTTTTTCTCCAGAGTGAGTTAATTTGTGGGCTTTTAAATTTGAACTTTGTGAGCAAGTAAATCCACAAACATCGCAAGAATATGGTTTTTCTCCTGTGTGAGTTCGCTTGTGTCTTTTCAAATGAGAACCATTTGAATACGCAGATCCACAAATGTCACATGCAAATGGTTTTTCCCCTGTATGTGTTCGCTCATGTATTTTCAAATTTGAACTCTGGGAGCAGGAATAACCACAAATTTCACAAGAGAATGGTTTCTCTCCAGTGTGTATTCGAAGGTGTGTTTTTAAAACAGACCCGACTGTACATTCATATCCACAAATGTCACAAGAGTATTTTCTCTCTCCACTATGTACTTGCTTGTGTGCTATCAAAATTGAACTCCGTGAACATGCATAACCACAAATGTCACAGGAATATGGCTTTTCTCCAGTGTGTGTCTGCTTGTGTCTTTTCAGTGTGGATTTCTGTGAACTTGCATATCCACAAATTTCACAGGAGTATGGTTTCTCCCCAGTATGTATTCGCATGTGTCTTCTTAAAGCTGAACTATCTGATGATGCATATTTGCAAAATTCACAAGAGTATGGTTTTTCTCCAGTGTGAGTTCGGGTATGTGTTTTTAAATCTGACCGGCGAGAGAATGCAGATTCACAAACCTCACATGAATATGGTCTGGGGTCATTATTTTGACTCATTCCTTTTGAATTCTTCATATAATTTAAAAATAAGATCCAAAATCTAAAGTTCTCATATTTCTATCAGGATTACCGGAAATCTTAGACAACTGATGTCAAGTTAGAATCTGAAAATGACAAGAAATAATATTAAATAAAAGAATAATTGTAATTTCTCATAATCTAATATACAGGGTGTTTCGACAGGACTGAGTAATCTAGTACAACTTGTCAAATTACTTGGTGTCACCAAGTTTCTACTTCTTTTAGAAATGTCATGAAGGGGAATTATTTAGTATAAAACCCCAATGACCTAATGGATTTCAGGAAAAATCCATATCCACTGAATATTGCCAGCTCAATAAATGTTTACACTTGTTTTTTTTCTAGTTTTCTAACCCTGCCACAACAAAAATGTTTAACTATGGCTTTTATTTCTAGGTGAAGCTTAGAACCTTTTAAACACCCCTTGAATATATATATATATCTTGAAATGAATATACATTACTAGGGAAAATGTATATCTGTAGTTATGTATACATATGAACATGTATATTTACTATTTACTTTTCTCTCTCTCCATATATGTGTTTATGTGATCAGTATATACAGGTTGTTGTCGTTGGGGGTATAAATCTCTTCATGGACCTACACATTTTAATATATATATATATATATATAATGACACACACACACACCCATATATATATATATTGTTAGATTGTAGAACTTATACTCTCTTATAAACTTAAAAATCCAAATTTGCATTATGATAGTTGCTTAAAAGCATAAATAATAAAGTCAAGAATTTGATCTCTAAAGCTAAGGAAAAACTAAAAATTCAAAACACTTACCCCTCTCTGCAAATATATATATATATATATAGTTAGGCAGCAGTCATTGATTTAAGCCTGTTTCATGAAATAGTAAAGACAAATTTTGTCTGTATAATGTAATGAAGATCCTTTAGAGTTTCCTGATAAGTGTCTTGGTCTCAGGTTGGAATTGGTGGATGATTTTACCAAAATTGTTTCAAGCACTTTTTTTTTTAATATTCCATAATCCTTGATAGTGTTCTATTTCCGTTGATAGCGTTCTGTTTTTAAATTCATTAGCAACTCAGTTTTATCCAACTCTGTGTTCATATATTCTTGTTATGTTATAAAAACATTCAAACCTCATTTTAAAAAACAAAACTCCTTTCACATGCAAGCAAGCCTTGATGATGGCCTATTAAGGGTCTGAAAGTATTCAGGACAATATTGGTAAATTCATCCACCAATTCCAACCTGAAACCAAGACACTTATCAGGAAACTCGAAAGGATTTTAATTAAATTATACAGACAAAATTTGTCTTAAATATATATATACACAAGTGTATATCAACAGAAGCCATGGGAAGTAGCATGGTGGATATGAAGTAAGGCAGATGAATCCAAAGATGGGTCAATTGCACACTTCATCTGATATTGGGTGGAAGAACCTCATGGGTCAATGGCTAGGATTAAATAGTTCAGTAAGAATACTGCAGCTACTCATCTGTAAGAGTGACATCTATTGACAAGGAAAAAAAAACAGCCAACAGAAGATCCCCATTAATTCATGCTGTCAGTGCAACTTGATGATAATAATATATCAGACCATTGGCATAATCTTAGAGTGTTTGCCAAGGTTCAATCCCAGGTTGAGTCATACTAAAAACTTAAAAAATTGTACTTGATGCCGCCTTGCTTAACACTCAGCATTATAAGGTTACGGATCAAAGGTAAGTAGAGCAATCCAGCGAAAGAAATAGCACCCTCCCCTACATTTTAGTTTAGTAGCTATTGAAAAGAGAGCCTTCAGGTTGCCTTCACCTACAGTCAGCCAACTCACTACTTATTTATATATATATATATATATATATACACACATCAGAATGAAAGAATAAATATGCAAAGACACATTTTAACAAAAAAAGATACTAGTTCAGTGCCACTTTATTCAATGCAATGCTTGTGGGTGATGCTGCTCAGTAAGTTTTGCTATATTTGGCTCCAATGTTTTTAATAATAACTGAAGATCACCTCTTTGTACAAAGCGCAGTTGGTTACGAGCTTTTGATGATAATTCTCAATTTAAAGAGGTTATATATGATTAGTCAAGTGTATTGGATATATCTGACTTCCCAAGTCACTTTATAGTGGACAGAGCATGAATCAATACTCATGGGTAGCTATTACAAAAAAAGCTCACTCCTCTCATTATTCCAGTTTAGGAGCACTTCAAGCGCCAAGCAATAAATTCAGCTTTTCTAAGCAGTTACTGCTAAGGGGAAGGCTCCTTCCCTGTGATCAGGTGATCAACTTCAAATCACCCAACCGGTGAAAACGTCAGGTGAGCTCTAGCAGTCAAGCCCTGTATGATCATGTGTATTGTCTTAAAAGATGTTGAAATGTTTTGTTTTTTTATCCTTTGTTTATAATAATAATAATAATAATAATAATAAGTGAATGTTACAAACTAGCACAAAGGGAATATAAGACTAGACACGACTGGGTGGGAAAAGTGATCCACAGGAAATTGTGCAAGAAATTGAAATTCGTCCATGCTATCAAATGGTATATGTACAAGCCAGAATCAGTCCTGGAGAATGAGACGCATAAAATTCTCTAGGATTTTGTGATACAAACGGATCGATTAATCCCAGCCAGAAGACCAGACCAAGTGATAATTAATAAGTAAGTAAGTTAGCGACCATAGTCGAGGGTGACCCGAAGGCTCCCTTTTCGATAGCTACTACACCAAGGTGTAGGGGAGGGCGCTACTCCATTCCCAGGATTGCTCCACTTTACCCTTGAACCGTACCTTATAATGCCGAGTGTTAAGCAAGGTGGTATCAAGTACCATTTTTAAAGTCTTTGGTATGACTCGACCTGGGATTGAACCCAGGTCTCCCGGGCCATTGGCGAACACTCTAACCGCTGGGCCAATGTCCCGAGTTATAATTAATAACAAACTGAATAACTGCCGTCTAGTGGATTTTGCCGTTCGTCGGACCACAAAGTGAAAATCCAAGAAAACGAAAAGAGAGACAAGTACTTGGACCTTGTCAGAGAACTAAAAAAGTTGTGGGACATTAGAGTAACGGTGATACCAGTTGTAACTGGCGCACTTGGAATGGTTCCCAGGGGGCTTGGAAAGGAGGCTGGAAGAGTTAGAAATTAGAGGACGAATCGAGACCATCCAACCTACAGCATTGTTAAGATCGGCTAAAGTACTAAGAATGGTCATAGAGACCTGTGCAGACTTGCTGTCACTTAGACTCCAGTGAAAGACCATCGGCTAAGGCTGGTGTGAAAAAACTAATAATAATAATAATGAGAATAATAATTTTTATCTATTTAACAATAAATATACTTAAACTTCTCTTCAATGTTTTTAAAATTTTAAATAAAAATTGTTCTAACGTTTTTGGCACGAAAATTTACGGCAGACTCATCTTTTCCTGTTATCAAGGGACATAAAAATTGTCAGTTGTATATATTCCGAGGAACCACAATATTTAAGCAGTGCTTATTAACTCAATATAAAATTTAAAAAATTAAGAAATTTCCTTAATATTCGATTTCAGTCGAAAGTTTTACTTACCTTATACTTCTCGATTTAATTAAAATAAAAACAAAACACTGTTAGAGCCGGCAAAATATGTCCAAATTTGATCGGATTTCAATGTATTTATGTGTTGTTTGTTTCATTAATTAAAATGATGTCGAATATTAAACGAATGGCGAAAGAAGACATGATGGACATATCTAAGATAAAGAGTTTTGTTTTATGACTGATAATACTGAACAAAGATGATGAATAAACGGTGCGTAACATTATTTTGTCCCTAGTATAAGAATGTACCGTCTTCTGGCTAACAACGGCAATTGAAGCTACAAGAATAGCAGCCTAATCGGCTGGGGTTGTAGAATACACCGACTGCATCTCTGCAGAGGGATAAGACCCCACTCCCAAGAAGTGTCCTGGATATGACATTAAATCATCTGATGGTGAGGCTCCAGTGCTGGAGTTTAGGGGAATGTAGAATACCTTTTCATTGCTATTACTCTCAGGTACACTCTAGCTCTGAGTGGTAGCACCTGATAGGGTTCTATCTATAGGTCGGATAGAACTGCTTAACATTTAAAAAGTGTGCAAACAAATGACTTACACAAAATTGAATTGTTAGAAATAGAACTTTGATCATTTAACTGGGGGTAAATAAGTGACTGATGTTTAGTAGAATTGTTAGTGATACATTGCAATACTTGAGACCATTTAACTGGGTGTGAACGAATGAGTAATGTTAAATAGAACAATTAGTGTTAAATAGCAATACTTGAAACCACTTCATTGTGCACAAACAAGTGATTAATAGTAAATAGAATTATTCGTGTTAGATAGAAATGGTTGAAACCATCACAAAATTAGCTGAATTAGAACTGTTTGAATAAACTGAACAGTTCGAAATAAAAATGTTTTTGACAATTAAACTGTGAACTCATGCTAGACTGAATTATTTGAAATAGACTATTTGTATAAAAATGGATTTGGCGTTAAATAACCTACAAAGGTTGATATGCCATAAAAACCAACCAACCTTGAAACCATTTGAGAGCACAAAAATAAAAAAGTTCTGGCTCAATTAAAAATGTATTTACAAATCATATATTTAATAAATATATATAAAGAGGATTTGGCATTGACTAACCTAGAATGGTTGCTATACCATAAAATGCAACCAACCAGATTAAAATGTTATCTACAAACTATAGGTTTACAAATCATATATATAATATATAAAGGGGACTTGGCATTAAATAACCAGAATAGTTGATATGCCATAAAACCCAACCCAACCAAACCAAATCTTATTTAATGTATATGTATAAAGAGGGTTTGGCATTAAATAACCTAGAATGGTTGATATACCATAAAACCCAACTAAACGAAACCAAACCAAGTATCTTCAACTGACCCTTTTATGATCCCTGTTAACATAAACCCCAGTGAGTGAGCTTTTCATTCAGAAGATATTTGTTGAACTTGGACAGGGTATGTTCAAAATTTTCCAAAATTGTTTCAGTCAGATATTTGACTTGGGTTTCTTCAAGAAATAACCACACCTTGAAAAATCTGCATTAGCAATGGTGCCTCTTCCGCCCAATGGCTGAAGTACTTTAATTCCCGTTTTTTATGTGTATTTTATAAGTTCAAACTTGCAGTGTTCTAATAAATAAATTCTGAATGATTTCTATGTATGTCTTTTCTGAACTTCTCCACAACAGGATGTAACACAAGGTCCATTTTTAAACAGAATATGTTTGGGTTGGTTTGGGTTTTACAGCGTTTCAATCATTGTTGGTTATTTAATGCCAAATCCTGTTTTTACATATATATCAAATATATATGATTTATAAATAAATGATTCAACAGTTCTATTTCAAACAATTCAATGAAGCATAAATTAACAAACTTAAATGGCTCCAAGTAGTGCTATGCATCACTAATAAGTCAGTTAGACAGTCAATAGTTTACCCACAGTTAAATGATCAAACAGGTCTATTTCTAACAATTCAATTTAACATAAGTCATTTGTTTGCACTTAGTAGAAATATCAAAGACTTTCATTTGACTCATTGATAGGATCCTATCAGGTGCTACCATTGCAGGTCAGAATGGAGCTGGGAGGGATGGCAATAAAGGGGTACTCCACTTTACCCAAAGTTCCATCCTTTCTGGAGCCTCATAATCAGATTGTTTAGTGTCATATCCAGGACACTTGTCGGGGGTGGAGGGTCTTATCTGACTGCAGAAATGTAGTCTGTGTATTCTACTGGGCTGTGGATGATTGATTTAAATTCAGAGTTTTCCTTCTTGACAAGTTGCCATACAGGATTAAAGAGTGCAGTCTGTCTTACTATTAACTTATAGCTGCAGAGAGAATAATTGTATTGATTCATGGGTATTAGTGCGATGTGAAATAAAAACATGTTACATACCCATTCATGAATATGTGAAACGTACATAGAATGTTCATAACATATATACATAGAACATAGGAATCCTGAAACACAAAAAACACGTAACAACTTCTTAGTTCAGGTACGAAACCTTTTATTACCTTTCGACATAAATGAAGAGATATATGTTTCGACATAAGGAAGAGAGATGCACAATCTTTCTATGATGACTTTTCCATCTGCACCCCACCCCATCATGAGTGCACCCGCCACAAGGCTACTGCGAGTTAGTGAAAGTTACCCTACTTCTTCGAACCGCAAGACTCAACTCCCTGACTTTTTAAAATCTCCCAAAATTCTCCGCGCATGCTTCCAGTGCATGCTGGACCTGACTGATTGTATTTCACATAGCACTAATACCCTTGGGAAAGGTATGAATCCAAATATTCTCCCTCCAGCTATGAGTAAATAGTAGGGCAGACTAGGTTCTTCAGCCTTAAAAAATTGACTTTGTGTCTCCTTCTGCCCATGATGGAGAGCTTGAGTAAACATATACATAAGCAAACTTCCCTGATGAAAAAAGAGATATCAGTTCACCAAAAAATTGTAAGATAATTATATGATTTCAAGTAATCATTTCAATTAGATAAGTCATTTTTTGCACAGTTATATGGAATCAAGTAACTAAAACTAATCCTTAATAAACAATTATAGGTTCAAATAACTATTTACAGTTATATGGCATCAAGTATTCTTACTGAATACCAATAATCTTTAAAAAGATCTACTTGACCCATAGGTAGGACACCAACATGTACTATCACTTCAGGTCAGAGTGGACTTGGGAATAATGGCAATGAAATGGTATTCTAAACTTTTCAGAGATACAGGACTGAAGCCTCACCACCACACTTTGAGATGATCTTTATCCCCAAAGCCAAGACTAGTATGAAAATTAGTCTACATTATATATTTACCCAATCTCCCCACCATGGGAAGGATGTGACACAAAGTTAATTTTAAAATAGAGCACAGGTGGTTTCAGAGTTTTCCTTCCTTTTGACTGATTTTCATGCCAAGGCTACAGAGCCCAGTCAGTCTTACCATTTGCACATAGTTGCAAGAAGAAGAGATGGATTCATAAACACTTTTTACACCCAGTTGTTTTATAAGCCAAAAAATACTGTATGTAAATAGTTTTCTTTTCTGAGATTAAGAATTACGCTGGATATTGGCTTGAAGACCTCTTTGACATTTGTTGATGCAGTGGTGGAAGTTGGAACATGGTTGAACAAAAATAACAGGAGATGTACTTGGTAATCAGGCCATTGGCTTAATGAGTAGAGTGTTCACCAATCGTCCGGGAGACCAGGGTTCAATCCCAGGTTGAGTCATACCAAAGACTCAAAAAATGGTACTTGATGTCACCTTGTTTAACACTCAGCATTATAAGGTAAGGATCAAGGGTAAAATAGAGCAATCCAGGGAATGGAGTAGCGCCCTGCCCTACACCTCGGTGTAGGAGCTATTGAAAAGGGAGCATTTGGGTCACCTCAACGAAGGTTGCCAACTTTACTCACTTGGTACCTAAAGTAAATAGGACGCAAGTGTTCTCGCCGGAAATGTCACATAAATTGCATGGGTGGTATGCTAGAAGGAAATGTATCCACATGCATTGTGTAGATGGCAGGCTGAAGGAGGTGCGATTACAAGAATTTGTGAGGGTATCTGAGATGTTATATAACTAGGAAGATTTTGACCAGACAGAGACAGAAGATAAAAGGAGTTCACTGAAGATTTGTACATCAACTCGTGTGTGCAACTTAGCCATCTTCAACTCTCTCTTTCACTATCCATCCATATATTTTGGATAACAAAAAGGAAAAAAAAAAGGAGCAGATTATATTTTTATACATCAGTGTTGTTGTCTTTCTCTGTTATACAACAATTATAGCAAAGAAAAATGCTTCATACAATTTTTTAAAAGAATTCTACAATTGTAAACTTTTCTTCTTATTGCATTTATTCCAAATACAAAAAAACAAAAAGAAAACAGAGTATAATTTTTTTTGTGATTTTCCAGACTGTTGTCCTCATCTTTGTTGTTGTTAGTTGAAACAATTGAAGGGGCCAAATCAAATTGTTTTTAAGGTAAATTATTTTAAAAATATTGAGAATAACTGATGCCATTGAATTTTATGTTTCAAATTCATCTCATGACACTTCTCGTGAAATTTTTTTTAATGCTTCTTGAATTGACAGACATGAAAAACAATGACATCATTATTTGAATAGGATTTTCATAGTTTTTGAATGCCTTGTTTGATCAACAGTCAAACTTTAAAAATGATTTCCCAGGTTAAATCATTTCTATGCCCAGATATATAAGGAGCACCTGAGGAAGGCTGGAGGATTCAGAGGCCGAAATGTTGTGTTTCAGCTAACAACAATAAAGCTGAGGAAAACAGTCAAAAAATCACAACCAAAATAATAGTGAATATTACCTATTTATTTATCTGTCTTTTCATATATATCAATTTATCTATCCAAGTCTTTTCATATCTGTTTATCTATATATCTATTCCAGTCTTTTCATCTCTATATATTGATCTATCTTTCGATCAATCTATCCCAGTCTTTTCATATCTATCTATATGTTAGAGCCTTGTGCTCAATTACGAATGTAAGAATTTGCAATATCTATACCATTCTTATCCATCTCTCCCAATTTATATATATATATATATATATATACACACACATGTGTGGGTGTGAGGGTGTGTATTTAAAAAGAAGATTTTTTATAGGCATATTTTATTGAGAATGAGACAAGGACTTAATATTAAGCTTTTTATTCAGCATTTCTGGTGAAAGAGATATTACAACTGTAGTTGTAGGCAGTTAAAAAACTGTTCAAAATCTCTCTTAGTGAAATCTGAGTATGGGTATTTTTGACCATCAACAGTCATTGTCAAGGACAAGGATAGTCCTGTGTTATGGGTGCTGAATTGATGTTTTGCTCAAAGAATTTTTTAAGTAGGTATATTTATCATGCATAGGCAATGTTATGTGTGAATACATTGACAATTCATGTTGGTTTGAAAATATAGAGATAACAGCTAAGGATAATGTAATTGTGAATCCATGGAAGCTGTAAGACTAAACACCTGCACAGGATGCATTTTAAAATTCATACAAGAATGTTAAAAGCAATTTTGTTTAGTGTAGGATGTCTATTCTTTATAAGTACCACTTTTAATACCTAAGTTTCTACAATTGTTTAGTCAAGTTTGGTGTCAACGTTTTTATCCATCATGAGACAATTAACATAAGACAATGATCTGTTGTGCATAAAGCAGAATTATAGAGTATTACCTGTAAATAAGTACACCCCAACCATCTTTTTAAAAGAAAAAGAAAATTTTCTTTTAAACCAAATATAGCAGGATTTTATCATTTCTTGAGGAACATGATACAATGAAAATGGATATTATTAGGTATTATTTATTACCAAATACAACAGCATTGAAAATTTATAATCAAAAATAAGATTGTATAAATAAACAGTATCTCTTTCTTCTAAAATATTTCTTCAGTTTCATTTTGCAATAAAACTCTTGTTTTTTGAGTTAATTATCCTAAAATTCTCTTTTATATGTATCAAATTTTAGTCTTGCTGCAAATAAGTACACTCCTCACAATTTAAAAAAGAATAATATGTTAATTTTCTTCTATACCAAAGATACCAGGATTTTATTATTTTCAGGGAAACATTATACAATCAGCCCATAAATAAGTAGACATCTACCAATTTTTTGTAAAGGGTTAATTTTCTTCTAAATCAAAGCTACCACTGCCTACTTGGCTGGGGCTGTAGAATACACCAACTGGACATCTGCAGAGGGGTACCCCCCCAAACAAGTGTCCTAGATATGATACTAAACAATCTGATGGTGAGGTTCCAGTGATGCTAGAGCTAGGGGAATGCGGAGTACTCCTTCATCGCCATTTCTCCAAGGTCCATTCCAGCCCGGATTGGTAGCACCTGATAGGTTCCTATCACTGGGTCACATAGAACTAAATGTGTACTTATGCTAAACTGAATTGCTTGAAATAGAACAGTTTGACTAAACTGAATAGCTTAAAATAGAAATGTTTATGACAATTAAACTGTGTACTCATGCTAAACTGAATTGTTTGAAATAGAACTGATTATTTGTATAAAAATGGATTTGGCATTAAATAACCTGCAAAGGTTGATATGCCATAAACCCAACCAACCAACCAAAGATACCAGGATCTTATCATTTCTTGTGAAATATTATACAATCAAAACAGATAGTATTAGATATTATTTATTACCAAACTCAACAACATTGGAACTCTATCAAAAATATGAATAATAGTAGGACAGACTAGGTTCTTCGGCCTTGGTTAGGCAACTAGTCTAGGAGAAGGAAAACTCTGAATTCAAACCTGTTAAACTCCGCTTAAAAATTGACCTTGTGTCATATCCTGCCCAAGCGGAGGGGTTGGTAAATTGTATCAAAAATATGAATAAGTAATACAAACTTGAGTTTTTTCAGGGCTATAGTTTTTATACCATTGAGTTTGGTAATAACAAATACAGAATAATATCAGTTTTGTTAAAGTGATGTTCTACTAGAAATAAAATGTTTTAATTCAGAAGAAAATTAATTTTTTAATAAAAAAATTGAGTAGCGGTATACTTATTTATGGGTGATACTGTATCAAAGTTACAATAAATTATAATCACTCATTCCATTGTTTGGGTTGATTTAGGTACATATAACCCTCTATGTCCAATAATATTAGACTTGGTTGTAAACAAACATGTTTGGCTGGTATGTATAGAAAGGGTTAACTTTGTTAAAGGAAAAGTCATTTACATAGTTACATAAAAAAAAAAAATTAGATGTCAGGGTTTCTAAATAACAATTAACGATATTGCTAAAAATAGCAAACTATTAAAAAAATCTCAAGAATGAAATTGTTCTTCATGATATTTGATCATATGCCTCTGCAAATTTGAATTTAATGAAAAAGAAGATTTACAAATTTGACAAGAATATGGCTTTTCCCCAGTGTGTGTTCTCTTGTGAACTTTCAAAGAAGAATTATCCGAGCAAGCATATCCACAAATATCACAGGAGTACGGTTTCTCCCCAGAGTGTCTTCGCATGTGCTTCTTTAAATCTGAACTATTTGAACAAGCATATCCACAAATACTACAAGAGTATGGTTTTTCTCCTGTGTGAGTTCGCATGTGTTTTTTTAAATCTGAACCTTTAGAACATGCATATTTGCAAACATTGCATGAGTATGGTTTCTCCCCAGAGTGTATTCGCTCATGTACTCTTAAAGCAGAAATATCAGAGCATGCATAATTGCATATGTCACATGAATATGGCTTCTCACCAGTGTGAGTACGCTTATGTAATTTCAAAGTTGAATTATGTGAACATGAAAATCCACACACATCACAGGAATATGGTTTCTCACCAGTATGTGTAAGCATATGTCGTTTTAAATGGGAATTCTTTGAGCAGGCATATTCACATACATCACATGAATATGGTTTCTCTCCAGTGTGCATTCGCATGTGTATTGTCAAACCAGAACTCCGTGAAAATGCAGATTTACACACTTCACATGAATATGGCTTTTCCCCAGTGTGTGTTTGTACATGAAATTGTAAATGTGTACTAGTTGCAAATGTAGCTCTGCAAACTTCACATGAATATGGTTTCTCGCCAGTATGTGTTAACATATGTCGTTTCAAATGTGACTTGCCTGAAAATGTAGAACTGCAAACCTCGCAAGAAAAAGATTTCTCTCTATTGTGCCTATACATATGCTGTTTTAAAAGTGAATTTTTGGTAAATGCCGAGCCACAAATCTCACAAGAATATGGTTTTAGTTCAGTGTATTGTCTCATGGCTGTTGGTAATAAATGAGAATGAAGAACCGTTCATTCCTATAGAGTTTTAAATGGAATGTGTAGTCTACTGGAATCTGAAAAAAAAAAAAATATGAAATCATTAAAGATCTAGTATGGTCAAAATTTATGACATTTAAAATATTCTGATTACAGGCATACTCCTACTTATCGATATTTAAGTCATGAATTTTCAGAGATTTGAATAAACATGTTTGTAAATTCAAATTTTGAACACAGTGCCAATTAAGAAGTTCAATCACTATACAATAAATGGTATTTCTGTAGACTGCTCAGCATCACCCTCTAAACACAACACAGTTCTTATTTCCCTGTGGTATGTATTTATCCAACCACACCGCCATGGGTAACATGATTTGGTTGGTTGTTTGGGTTTATGGCATATCAACCTTTGTAGGTTATTTAATGCCAAATCCATTTTTATACAAATAATCAGTTCTATTTCAAACAATTCAGTTTAGCATGAGTACACATTTTAATTGTCAAAAATATTTCTATTTCAAGCTATTCAGTTTAGTCAAACAGTTCTAATTAAAACAATTCAGTTTAGTATAAGTATAGATTTTGTTTACACACAGTTAAATATCAAAACAGTTCTATATTAAACAATTTAGTTTAGCACAAATACAGTTTCAATGTAAAAAACAATTCTATTTCAAACAATTCAGTTTAGCACAAGTACGCAGTTTAAATGTAAGTACACAGTTTAATTGTCAAAAACATTTCTATTTGAAGCAATTCAGTTTAGTCAAACAGTTCTTATTCAAACAATTCAGTTTAGCATAAGTATGCAGTTTAGTTCTATTTAACCCATAGATAGGGCCCTATCAGATGCTACCACTCTGGGCCAGAGTGGATCTTGGAGCAATGGCAATGAAGGGGTGCTCTGCATTCCCCAAAGCCCCACCATCACTGGAACATCACCATCAGATTGTTTAGTGTCATATCCACGACACTCATTGGGGAATCTTACCCCTCTGCAGAGGTGCAGTCGGTGTATTCTACAGCCCCAGCAAGGGTAAGATGAGATACAAAATCAATTGTTAAATGGACTACAATTGGTTTGAATTCAGAACTTTCCATCTCCTAGACTGGTTGCCTAACCAAGGCTAAAGAACCCAGTCTACCTTACTATTTACCCATAGCTGTGGGAAAAGAAATGAATTCATGCCTATCCTAAGGGTATTAGTACGAAGTGAAATGCAAACAGCGTTGTCCAGGATTTGAACTTGGATCACCAATTTCATTTTCTATGATGATAACTGTTACACTAATAGTGCTTCTTTTTATTTGTTATTTTTTTAAAGGTTTATATGATGACTGCATGATTAGATCAAAATAAAGACATGAGATGAGACATTTTATTTCTCTTTCTTTCTCTAGAATCTCTCTAGGTAATCTTTAGAAAAATACATCTATGAGAAATTAGTTGCTTTGTCTCTCCATTAAATCCCACATAAAATTTGTGTTTTGGGTATGATACTAAAGAACATCTGGTGGTGAGGCTCCAATTCTGTATTTCTGGGGAGTATGGAGTCACCCCTTCACTGCCAGGTCCACTGTGACCCAGAGCGCTCATACTTGTTAAAGTCCCAATTATTAGTCAAATAGATCAGTATGAAAATTATTTGTATTAGATAGGTATACTTGATACCATATAGTAAAAAGTTGGCGACCATAGTCGAGGGTGACCCGAAGGCTCCCTTTTCGATAGCTTACTACACCAGGGTGTAGGGGAGGGCGCTACTCCTTTCCCTGGATTGCTCCACTTTACCCTTGATCCGTACCTTATAATGCTGAGTGTTAAGCAAGGAGGCATCAAGTACCATTTTTTGAGTCTTTGGTATGACTCGACCTGGGATTGAACCCAGGTCTCCCGGGCCATTGGTGAACACTCTAACCATATAACAAATCATTTGTATTAAGAATAGCTACTTGAAGCTGTGCTTGTTAACTCAGGATTATTATTAGATATTTGAAATCATATAACTTCAAACAAATCATTATTATTGAACAGAAAGAGTTTCTTGTAATGATATAATAATACATATTTACCCAACCCCTCTGCTTGGGCAGGTTTTGACACAAGGTCAATTTTTAAGCGGAGTTTAACAAGTTTGAATTCAGAGTTTTCCTTCTCCTAGACTAGTTGCCTCACCAAGGCTGAAGAACCTAGTCTGCCTGTAGAACGCAACAATGTACAACAACAATAACAGTGACAATTATAACAAGCAACACTTACCTGAGGTCCAGCATAATCGACTAATGCTTACTTGGGTTGCTATTTATGAACAGACATAGCCAATCAGATGTTCTAGCCAATCACAATCCAAGGAATGGACCGGCCAATGTGTGCACATTGGAATCTCCCAATGTGCCATAAATAAGCTCTTTCATTGAAGACTGTTACTTTAGTTTTAGCCTTGCTAAAGACGTTGCTCTTAGCCTAGCTACTGACTACAAGTGTGTTTCGTATTTCAACATGGCGCTGCGAACAGGATCCGACCTGACTGACTGGGAGAGCATTTTTACCAATGCAGGCATAACCACGGCCTCTGCAAAGATCTATGCGCAGACATTCTCAAGCGAGGGCATCACAAGGGACACTATACATATGCTGGACCGAACGATGCTCAAGGAGCTCGGTATAAAGAACATGGGAGAAGTACTCATCATACTGAAGTTGGCCAAAGAAAATCCGGCATCACCAACCACTCATGTAAAACCGACCGCCAAGCCTCCTCAGCTTAACTCAGGAATGACACCACAGCAGTTTCGGAAATTCAAAATTGACTGGGACGTATTCACAAAGATGACCAACCTTTCTGACACACAAATGAACGTCCAACTATATAACTGCGCCGAAGAAACTGTCCAGAACTCAATCATCAACACATATCCTGAGTTCTTCAATGCAGACCCAAACAAACTGCTAGACATGCTTGAGGTTTTGGTCACGATGAAGTCCAATCCCATCGTACACAGAATCTCTTTTTCGTCTATTGCACAAGGCGATGGTGAGCCTGTCAGTGATTACCTGATTCGACTGAAGTCAGGAGCAAGGGATTGCAACTTCATATGTCCCAACTGTGACCACGATTTATCCGGCATATACGTTAAGGACCAGTTCATTCGGGGTATAGCCAACGATACTCTACAAGCAGACTTGTTGGCTAAAGCGGGATCGCTGGAGACCCTAGAACAAAATGTGAGCCACGCCCAAGCATTCGAGATGGCACTGCGGGACCAAAACAAAATGTCCAGCATCTCGGACATAGCAAGGCTTCAGATGTCGGCATATCGCCAACAAAAACGGGCTCAAAACACGATCCGACCAACTGCCACCAATAACCGCAGAAGGAACATCATGGAAATACAGTCCCAACGTAACGCATGTAGGGGTTGCGGTAGTTTCCAACATGGCAAGACTGGGTCAGGCGATCGACCACGGATGTGTCCTGCATGGGGTCAAACATGCAGAGCATGTGGCAAAGAGAATCACGTTGAAGGAGTCTGTCAATCAAAGGGCAGAGTAAGACAAGGGGCCGTATGGAGTCCAGAGGACGAGGAAGCCGTCATGGATGCTCTCCTTGCCCACATGGTATTCGACCCGGCAACCAACACCTATAAACCGGGCAACCATATCAGCCGCGAGGAAGTGGAAGCAACACTTATCCCATTCTCTCCATGTCCGGATCCAAGACGGGCCGAGGACATTCCCTCTTTTCGTCCTACCAAACTAAGGATCTACCCAGACAGTGGTGCAACAATATGCCTCGGCGGGACAAAGCATCTGAGATACATGGGAATATCAGAGAAGAACTTGGTCCCCTCAAGCAAGAAGGTGCGCACGGTTGGAGGATTCTCCTTGACATGCCAGGGCTGGCTACCCGTCGCCTTCAAAGTGGGAAAAAAGACCACAAAACAGGCACTGTACATATGCAGAAATGTACAGATACTGTACTTCAGCAAAGATGCATGCATGGATGTGGGTATACTGCCCCCTTGCTTTCCTAAGCCCATGACATCACCACCCTCGCTCATCGATCCAATAAAATGCGATGCTACTTATTCAAGACCACGTCTTTCTGAAGTAGACCTCTCTGAAGAACAAAAAACAAAAACAAGCTCCAACTACCCTAAAACTCCTCCATTCTCGCCAACCAGCGAAAACGTGCCCAAACTGAAGGAATGGTTGTTGGAAAGGTTTGCCACCACGGTATTTAATAGCAGCGGGAAATTTCCAGCCATGTCCGGCCCTCCAGCCCACATCCACCTAAAGGAAGGCTCAACCCCCAAAGCTAGACACAGCCCGATTCCAGTACCATACCACTACAAGGAACAGGTAAAGGAAGCTCTTTGGGAAGATGTCAAAAGAGGCATCATCAGTCCCGTACCCATTGGTACCCCTACTGATTGGTGTAGCACCATGGTGATCACCGCAAAAAAAAAACGGGAAACCAAGGAGGACGGTGGACTACCAACATTTGAATTCCCAATGCAAGCGGGAGACACACCACACTAGCTCCCCATTCCAACTCTCACTCCAAGTACCACCAAACACAAAGAAAACAGTTCTGGACGCGGTGGATGGCTACCATTCAATACCCCTAGATGAAGAATCTCAACCTCTCACGACCTTCATCACAGAATGGGGTCGTTTCATGTATCTCAGAATGCCCCAAGGGTATGTAGCTTCGGGTGACGCCTATACACGAAGGTACGATGAGATAATTAAAGACATCCCGCGCAAAATAAAGGTCGTTGATGACACCCTCCTTTATGACAAGACCATAAAAGACGCCTTCTACCATACCCTAGACTACTTGTCACTATGCGAGGCGAATGGAATAGTCATCAACAAGGATAAATTCCAGTTCTGCCAAGACGTAGTCCAATTCGGAGGCCTCCAAATAACATCAACAGGAGTGACCCCTTCTAACGACTTGCTGAATGCAATTTCCAGCTTCCCAAGCCCTAAAAACATTACAGATGCTAGGTCCTGGTTCGGGCTGGTCAACCAAGTAGCATGGGCATACTCGTTAAGCCCTATAATGCTACCATTCCGAGAACTTGTAAAAAAAAACTCCAACTTCGCTTGGAATGAAGGTCTCGAAAAAGCATTTCAGCAGTCTAAACAAGTTATAGTGGGGCTAGTAAAAAAAGGAGTCACCACTTTTGATATAAATAGAACGACCTGCTTAGCACCTGACTGGAGCAAGGATGGAATGGGCTTCCTACTATTACAGAAGCACTGCACATGCCCCACCGAGAAGGCCCCAGTGTGTTGTCCTGACGGGTGGCACATTGTATTTGCCGGCAGCAGATTCTGCACTGACGCAGAGCGCCGATATGCACCGATCGAGGGCGAAGCAGCCGCTATCGCCTGGTCATTGGAAAAATGCCGCCTATTTATCATAGGCTGCCCAAATGTGATAGTAGTAACCGATCATCAACCGCTTACGGGAATATTTGGCGACAGGGACCTTGGGAAAATAAACAACCCACGCCTCTTCAGACTTAAAGAGAAGTGCCTAAGATATCACTTCTCAATTCAACATTGCCCAGGCAAGTGGCACAGGGGCGCTGATGCCATTTCCCGCAACCCAGTTGCTACAGTGGAATCGCTCATTAGCATATGTCCCACAAACCCATCCCCCAAAGATATCCACCTTTCTAACAGCAGAGATGTTGCAATGGAGTTAGCTGCCATTCAAGCTGCAGTAAACATTGATAACAACACCGCTGTTATAACCCCTGACCACATTCGGGCATCGGGTCGAAATGACAAGACCTATACAACCCTGATAAATGCGATTAACCAGGGATTCTCACCCAAACGCAACCTCACAGAGCCTGACATCCGTGATTTCTGGGAGGTGCGACACCGACTTAGCAATGACAAAGGGCTAGTATTAATGGACAGAAGAATTGTAATACCAAAGCCCCTAAGAAAGAAGATATTGCACTGCCTACACTCAGCCCACCAAGGCGTAGATGGAATGAGAGCTCGAGCGAATGACTCCGTTTATTGGCCGGGAATGAACGCCTCAATACGAAACTTTAGAGCGAATTGCTCGTTTTGTACGACCATCGCCCCTAGCCAACCACGAGAACCCATCACCATGACACCATCCCCAGAATGGCCATTCCAACAAATAGTGATGGACATATTCCACGTTGGGCACGTTACGTACCTTGCCTGCGCAGACAGATTGACTGGCTGGCTCATATTATATCATCTGAAACCAGGCCATGCCACAACATCAAAATTAATGTCCATCTGTCGACAACTATTTCAAACGTATGGCACTCCGGAGGAAATCAGCACAGATGGTGGCCAACCATTCACCTCTACTGCATTCCAGGAATTCCTTCAGACATGGGGCGTAAAGCACAGACGATCCTCGGTCGCATATCCCCAGTCCAATGGCCGTGCAGAGCTAGCAGTAAAAACCGCAAAGAGGATAGTCAATGGGAACACAGACACTCAAGGTTCCCTGGACAATGACAAGGCCGCTCGGGCCATCTTGCAGTATAGAAATACCCCAATTCAAGGTATTGGCTTATCACCGGCACAACTACTACTCCACCGCCGGCTCCGGGATTCCATCCCGTCGCAACCATTCCTTTACAAACCACATCCTGAATGGATAGCGGCAGCGCAACGCCGCGAATTAATTCTTCAAAAACGCAACGCTAAGTTGGTAGAAAGATACAACAGGCATACGCACAACCTATGCCCATTACAAGCCGGTGACACTGTCACCATTCAAAACCCGCTTAATCGCCGGTGGAACACCACAGGAAAGATAATCTCCGCTCTACCTGAGCGTCAATACAAAATCAGGGTTGATGGCTCCGGAAGAATTACACTTAGGAACCGTCGCTTCCTCAAAAAGTGCAATCTCAAGCCTACACCAACCCCGATACCAAGTGCGACACTAGGACCAAGAATCCCGTCAACTGATGCTACAGTCACACATCCCCCATTGTCTCCCTGTGATAGCACATGCACAGCAACCAGACCCCAACAACAAACCACACACATATCCCCACGACTTCGAGCATCAAGGATTCCCCGAGCTCTCTCTAGGTTGCTACCACACAACAAACCAGGCATAAAAGAGAGACACACCTCCCAAGCAACCCGGCCCACCCGTGGGGGGGGGAGATGTAGAACGCAACAATGTACAACAACAATAACAGTGACAATTATAACAAGCAACACTTACCTGAGGTCCAGCATAATCGACTAATGCTTACTTGGGTTGCTATTTATGAACAGACATAGCCAATCAGATGTTCTAGCCAATCACAATCCAAGGAATGGACCGGCCAATGTGTGCACATTGGAATCTCCCAATGTGCCATAAATAAGCTCTTTCATTGAAGACTGTGACTTTAGTTCTAGCCTTGCTAAAGACGTTGCTCTTGGCCTGGCTACGGACTGCAAGTGTGTCTCACGGACGACAACTTTTGTATTGTGGATCGGTATTGAGTTACTGCCACCTTTTTTTTGTCTGGCAACTGGACGCTAGTTGCTCCCCACTTCCCTTACCTAGCACCTAGCGCCAGTTGCTGGGCGGCAGTACTGCCTCCAGTTTTCTGGTAGTGAGGGTTTGCTTTACTACCGTTGACAAGTAACCCTGCGGTCATTATATCCATTCTATCCTGACCTCTTTAGTTATTTTTATTTTTACTTTTGGACCTCTCGTCGAATCACACTAACCCTCCTGATTGCGATTTAGCAGTCATGGAGGGTTCCTCTTCTCCATCTTATCCTTGCGACCCACCTTCACAAGCGGAAAAAAGAGATGCCCTCCCTAAGCAGTCGGAGGAACAAAGGGAACCGGAAACACCAACGGTTAGCCTCATTGGCTCAAATTGGCCCTCTTTGCCAATACCCGATGAAACAGATAGCCCAATCCAGCCGGGACAAAAGGAGAAACCACCAGGCCCAGTACCTTGGAAAATCCAGACAAAAAACCCCGAAGATCACGAAAAGGACCGGATGGGCAAGTATGCCCAGTACTTCAAGGGCAACGAAATCTTGCCCATCCCCGAGATTATCGAAAAGCTGGAGCCAAGAATCTTGTCTTTGGTGGTTTCGGACCTCAAGACAAGACGGCTGGTTGGGTTGAAAAAGGAGGTATTTGAAGACCTCCTACGGAAAGCAGGCGTCCCATGCCAGTATTTTTGCAGAAAGAGTTTTGCAACTTGGGACGTCCTGTTTCCCACCAAGGAACAGGCAACAAAAGCGGCCACAACCACAATCGCGACCAAGTTCTTCCGACTGCAGCCGGAGTACATGGGGACCCGCAGGGTCCGCGTTACAGTATGTAACGTCCCGCCCACTGTCACTGGGGAGGTGCTGGCCGCCTTCCTCAGTAGATATGGACAAGTGGAGGAAAGCAACCTTCTAAGGTCAGCCGCCGGGACGGCCTACGGGGACCATGTGTTCCGGCTATGTTTGACAAGGGAGGGATTCCGAGACATCCCAGAAGTTATCATCAGCAGAGAGAGGCAGATGATGGTGGTGGTGGAGGGACGACGTCCACGCTGCTGGAGCTGCAAACAGTTGGGACATATTTCAAAATTTTGCCCCAAGAAGGACCCTCAAAATGTTGCAGCTCCAGCAGCCTCCACAACAACTACTCCAACAGCAACAATTGCCACAGCCACCATCAGTAACCAAACCAGCAGTCCAACAGCTAAGGAGCCGGGTCAGGTCCAGCCAAAAAAAGCGGAGGAAGGCTGGACCGAAGTGACCGGAAAAAAAAAAGGAAATCCCCCAAGAAAACGGAGGACAAGACTGCGACTATAACTGCCTCTCCTGCTAGAAGCTCATCATCCCAATTCATACCCACATCAGTGACGGCGCCTATACCGCCCAACATTATCGAGCATCCAATACTCCCAGAAACCAAGGCCCCATCCAAAAAGAAGCCCAAAGATAAAACAACCTTCACCACTAAAGAAGCACTGGATCTCCCCATGGAGACAACAACAAATTTGAAGAGGAGGAGAAGCAGCGGAGAGGGAGCCGCGAAAAAGATGTGCGCGGGGCCACCCCGCACAGATGACCCCTTGGAAGGTCCCTCCAATGCCTTTCAGCCTACTCCTCAACCACCTTCCCCTCAACAAACCCTACCGCGGATACCAATCCCATTTCCGTCACCACCATTTCCTCCACCACCACTTTCTCCACTACCTCCCCCTCAATACCCAACTCCACAACATGTACCCCCTGAACCCCTACAAATCCCACAACCTCCTAAACCTTTTCAACCTCCACAATCCCCACAATTGGGACAATCTCAACCTCCAAAAACTCGTCCTTATCAGATTCAGCACATGAGAAGACCACATTCTTTGGAGAGACAATCCCCCCAAAGTCTACCTAGAACTTTGTCTCTCCCATCCCTAAGTTCATCTTCCTCTCCAGAGCTGTTCCCGGAGTTAATCCAGGCAGAGCCAGAACCAGCAGCAGCACCAGCACAAGTATCCCCAGATGCCAAACCCAAGCCAGCTCGACGGCAGGCCAAGCAGGAAATCCAAGATGTGACTGATGAACAATACAGGAAGGCAGTGGCTTTTTGTACTGTCGGGCTGGACTCAGTAACTGACTTCCAGCTACGTAAGTTATTAAAGCCACTGCTTGACCTGGAAAAAATCCGGAAAAAAGGAATATGTAATCCTTTGAACTTTACGAGTGCAGCCATGGTGACCACTTTCATCCGCACGGCTGGCGATCGTACCAAGGGCGTATGGAAGTTCTTGGATACGGTTCGTCAGACCGACGTGGGTGTAAAGTTGGCGGAGTTGGAGCACTCCTCACTAAGACGATGTTTACCATTTTGTTCAGGGAGGGTCCCCATTTTTGTTCACCCCTCCTTTTACAGGTCATTAAAGGTGCGGTTCCCATTGGATGTCGGCGGAGTGTCCAGGGATGGCCGAGTTACAACTGAGCTCGGCACCGGCTCTTTGAGACAGGCCGTTGGCATCCTCACCCCTGAGGATTTCCGGCCCATCATCAGCACTGATTAGGTAAGTGGGCCAGAATGGCTTTAAACGTTGCCAGTTTAAATGCGAGGGGACTGAGGGACGCAAGCAAGTGTGCGCACTTGCTTGCTGAACTCTCGAACCTGTGCGTGGATGTCGCTGCGGTGCAGGAGACTCACTTCACTTGCGGGGCGGACTGTCGGGTGCTGAGGGGCGACTTTGTCGTTTACTCAGCATTCGGCAGCCGCCTCAGGGCTGGGGTCTCTCTGCTAGTTGGACGCAGCCTTGATGCGATTGTTAATGTTGTCTTTGCAGGTGACGGGGGCCGGCTGCTGGTGGCTGATGTTGCCGTGAAAACTTTCGAGTTTCGGATAGCTGTGGTTCATGCGCCCAGTATCGCTGCGGAGAGACGCGTCTTCTTTCGGCGGTTGGGGTCGTTCTTGGATGACTCGAGGCGGACAGTTCTAGTGGGCGATTGGAATGCGGTCCTTGACCCCAAGATAGATAGAGCCGGTCGGGGTGCTAGCAGTTTGGGAAGGTGTGAGAGCAGCCTGTCGGACTTGTTGACTGAGTTCGACCTGGTCGACAGGTTCCGTCTCGATCACCCAGGGAGGGAGATGTGGACGTGGATAGGAGGTTCGCCCTCTGGCCAGGTCCGGTCTAACCTGGACAGAGTGTTAGTGAGAAGAGCTGACAGTGACCTAGTTACTTGTCCCACGTTCCACTGGTTAGGGCGGTCTGACCATAAACTCGTTAGGGTCAGTCTGCGGCTAGTTAATAGGCCTAGTCTGGCTAGCTACTGGAAGTTCAATACCTCCTTACTGGAGATATGGGACTTCCGGGTGCGGCTGGAAAACCTGATCAAGCGGGCGTTAGTGGGGGCGGTTATTGGGAATAGGTGGTGGGCTTCCCTTAAGTATAGGATTAGGGATTTCGCCATCAAGTATAGCCAACAGCTCGCTTTAGATAGGGCTAAGAAGGCGAAATCCTTAGAAGATAGACTCTCCCGGGCGGTGGTAGGGGGGGACTCCGTAGCCATAGATCTAGCTAAGGGGGACCTTGAGCGTGAGGCTAGCGAGCGTTACAAGGGTTTCGTAGTTAGAAATAGGCTAAAAAGAGTTCCGAACGAAGCCGTGAAATGTTACGCATTTTTGCGTAAGGAAGAGTGGAGAAGGTTCCCTTGTCGGTACATCGAGTGCGTTAGCGCCCCGGACGGGCGAGTGCTGAGATCGAGCCGTGAGATTCGTGAGGCCTTCCGGACACACTTTCGAGGTCGCTTTGCCCTCTGTCCTGAGCTCCAGCTTCAGGAGTTTCGTAACTATTTAGCTGACTTCCCCCGCCTTGGGGAGGCGGAAGCGGCTAGTTGCGAGGGTGTGGTTACGGAATGCGAAGTCCGTGATGCGCTGAAGCAGGTCGGCCTTAACAAGTCGCCTGGACTAGATGGTTTACCCTACGAAGTGTACTTGAGGATGTCGCACATGTTTGTCCCTATTCTGACGGATGTGTTCAACCATTGGTTTGCCCAGGGAGCCATCCCTGGTAGCATTACCAAGGGTGTGATCACATTGCTGAAGAAAGAAGGCAGGCATGTTCGGGGCGAGCTAGACGATTACAGGCCCATAACTCTGCTTAACACAGAGTTAAAGATTTTGGCCCGGGTCTTGGCGAACCGTTTGCAGCTTGTCATCAGTGATCTGATCGGCCCTGAGCAGAGCTACGCTGTGAAGGGAAGATCGATCCAAGACAACTTGCATTTGGTGCGCCAGATCCTAGAGGGAATAGAAGACGACACCGAAGCCGCGCTGATCAATTTGGATCAGTCCAAGGCCTTCGATAGGGTGGATCATCGGTTCTTGGCGGCGGTTTTGGAGACCGCCGGATTCGAGCTGGAGTTCCGCAAATGGATTAGCATGCTGTACCGCAACCCACAAGCGGTGGTGCAGGTGAACGGGAGGTGTTCGGGGGCTTTTGCGATCGAGCGATCGGTCCAGCAAGGCTGCCCCTTATCTCCTCTTCTCTATGTCCTTGCTTTGGAGCCCCTGCTCCGAAGGCTTAGGGATGAGAGGGATGGTCCGGCCCTGCGCGGAATCTTGCTAAAAAAATCTCTGCCCCCAAAAAGATCCGCCAAAAGCTCCAGCTGCTGCAGCCGCCACAATCGCAACAGAAACTGCAGCAACAACAGCTTCCATAGTCACCATCAGAGAGACCGGAAAGGAAAAAGAGCCGGACCAGGCCCAGCCAAAAACAGTGGAGGAGTGGGTGGAAGTCACTCGAAAAAAAAAGAAATCTCCCCAAAAAGCCGAGGATAAACCCACAACTGCTTCTCCTGCAAAAGTAAAGACACCAGCCCCTACAAAAGCAACGACACCAACCTCTACAAAAATATACACACCAAAGTCAGTGACAGCACCTATCCCTGCACACATCACTGAGCACCCTCCAGCATCCAAGACTAAAAAGAAAACAAAAACCAAACCAGCTCCCACCACACCAGAAGCAGAAGAAACTCCAATGGAAACCACCACGAATCTGAAGAGGAGAAGGAGCAGTGGAGAGGGAGCAGCAAAGAAAGTATGTTCAGGGCCACCCTGCTCTGAAGATCCCCTGGAAGGCCCCTCTAATGCCCTTCCTTCGAAACCTCTTCTCCAACAAGCTCCGCCACAGTTACCATTTCCACCTCTAATACCACTTCCTCCACCTATTCTCCCCCTACCACCTCCTCCTCCACCACCACTTGCGCCACCACCTCCCCCTCAACACCACACTCCACAACATGCTCCCCCTGAGCAAAAATGCTCTCAACCACCGAAAGTTCTACAACTCTTGCAATCCCCACAACCCCCAAAAACTCGCCCTCACCAAATACAAACTATAGCAAGAGCACAGTCTCACGAGAGACTTTCCCAAAAAAGTCTTTGGAGGACATACTCCCTCCCCTCGCTGAGTCCACCATCCTCCCCGGAACTGTTTCCAATAACAACTCCGGCAGAAAAAGAAAAAGAAAAACCAGTGCCAAAAGACTCTACACCAAAGAGATCCCGGCAGCAAACCAAAGCAGCCAACAAAGATCCAATTGATGAACAGTGCAGGAAGGCAGTGGCTCTGTGCACTGTCGGGCTGGAATCCGTGACGGATTACCAGCTCCGAAAGACACTGAAGCCACTGCTGGACTGCGAAAAAATTGATGGGAAAAGAGTCTGTAACCCAATGAACTTTAGGAGTGCAGCCATGGTGACCACTTTTGTCCGGTCGGCTGGCGACCGTACCAGGGGCGTCTGGAAGTTCCTGAATACGGTCTGTCAGACCGACTTGGGCATAAAGTTGGCGGAGTTGGAGCACTCCTCCCTTAAAAAATGTTTGCCATTTTGTTCCGGGAGGGTCCCCATTTTTGTTCACCCTTCTTTTTATAGGTCCCTAAAAATGCGGTTCCCTTTGGATGTCGGAGGAATCACCAGGGATGACCGAGTTACAACTGAGCTCGGCACCGGCTCCCTGCGTCAGGCCGTCGGCATCCTCACCCCGAAGGATTTCCGGCCCGTAGTCGACGATGAGTAAGGTAAGTCGGATTGATGGCTTTAAACGTTGCCAGTTTGAATGTGAGGGGACTGAGGGATTCAAGCAAGTGTGCGCGCTTGCTTGGTGAACTCAAGAAGCTCTGTGTAGATGTTGCCGCAGTGCAGGAGACCCACTTCACTTGCGAGGCTGACTGTCGGGTGCTGGAAAGCGATTTTAACGTTTTCTCAGCATACGGCAGCAACTTCAGCGCTGGGGTCTCCTTGCTAGTTGGACGCAGCCTTGATGCTGATGTTGACGTTGTTTTTGCAGGTGACGGGGGCCGGCTGGTTGTGGCCGATGTTGCCTTGAAAAGTTTCAAGTTTCGTCTGGTTGCGGTTTATGCGCCCAATATCGTTGCGGAGAGGGTTTCCTTTTTTCGTCGGTTGGCGCCGTTCCTGGACGATACGAAGCGGCTAGTCTTAATGGGTGATTGGAATGCGATCCTTGATCCCAAGATAGATAAGGTCGGGCGGGGAGCTAGGTGTGCGGGAAGGTGTGAGAGCAGCCTTGTCGGCTTCGTGACTCGTCACGTTCTTGTCGACAGGTTTCGTCTTGATCACCCAGGGCGGGAGATGTGGACGTGGCTAGATAGCTCGCCCTCTGCCAAAGTAGGTTCCTACTTGGACAGAGTGTTAGTTAGACGAGCTGACATTGATTTTGTTAGTTGTCCCACGTTCCACTTGATAGCGTGGACTGACCATAAACTTGTTAGAGTCAGTCTGCGGTTAGTTAATAGACCTAGTCTAGCCGGCTACTGGAAGTTCAATACCTCCTTACTGGAGATACGGGACTTCCGGGACCGGCTGGAATCCCTAATTCAGCGGGCGTTAGTGGGGGCGGTTACCGGGAGTAGGTGGTGGGTCTCTCTCAAATATAGGATTAGAGACTTCGCCATCAAATACGGTCAAAAGCTCAAACTAGATAAGGCCAAGGAGGCGAAGTCTATAGACGATAGACTTTCCCGGGCGGTGGCTGGGGGGGACTCCCTAGGTGTAGAACTAGCTAGGAGGGACCTTGAGCGTGAGAATAGCGAGCGCTACAAGGGCTACGTAGTTAGATCTAGGTTAAATAGAGTTCGCTACGAAGCTGTGAAATCGAACGCGACTGCGCATGAAGAAGAAGTGCGAAGGTTCCCCGATCGGTACATCGCATCTGTCAAGACCGCGGACGGGCGACTGCTGCACTCGAATCGTGAGATGCGTGATGCCTTTCAGGCGCACTTTCGGGATCGCTTTGCCCGCTGCCCTGATCTCCCGATCCGGGAGTTTCGTAGCTATCTTGCCGACTTCCCCCGCCTTGGGGCGGCTGAAGCGGCTGGCTGTGAGGGCGTGGTTACTGAATGCGAAGTCCGTGATGCGTTGAAGCAGGTCGGCCTCAACAAGTCGCCGGGACTAGATGGTTTGCCCTACGAAGTGTACTTGAGGATGTCGCACATGTTCGTCCCTATTCTGACGGATGTGTTCAACCATTGGTTCGCCCAGGGAGCCATCCCTGGTAGCGTTACCAAGGGCGTGATCACATTGCTGAAGAAAGGTGGCAGGCATGTTTGGGAGGGTTTAGATGACTACAGGCCCATAACTCTGCTTAACACAGAGTTAAAGATTTTGGCCCGGGTCTTGGCGAATCGTTTACAGCTTGTCATCAGTGATCTGATCGGCCCTGAACAGACCTTCGCTGTGAAGGGAAGATCGATCCAGGACAATCTGCACTTGATTCGCGAGGTCCTAGAGGGGATAGAAGACGACACAGAAGCCGCGCTGATCAGTTTAGATCAGTCCAAGGCCTTCGATAGGGTAGACCATCGGTTCTTGGCGTCTGTTTTGGAGACTGCCGGATTCCAACCGGAGTTCCGCAGATGGATTAGCATGATGTACCACAACCCTCAGGCAGTGGTGCAGGTGAACGGAAGGCGTTCGAGGGTATTCGCGATCGAGCGTTCGGTCCGGCAGGGCTGCCCCCTGTCTCCTCTTCTCTATGTCCTCGCGTTGGAGCCCCTCCTGCGCAGGCTTAGGGATGAGAGGACGAGTCCGTCCCTGCGCGGTATACCCTTTGTTAGCAGCCTTGCTGCAAGGGTTTCCGCGTTCGCTGATGACATCACAGTCTTTGTGTCCCGCCGTCTGGATATAAAGGCTGTGAAAGAGGCGGTTGTCGAGTACGAGCGGATCGCAGGAGCCAAGGTCAATTTTGACAAAAGCGAAGGTTTGCGGCTTGGTGCCTGGAGGGGTAGCAATACTCTTCCAGGGCCCTTCCGCTGGAGTGACGGACCCGTCCGCATCCTCGGGGTGTGGTTCGGGCCCGACCTCCAACTGGAGCGAAATTGGTCGGAAGTACAAGCTAAGGTGAATGCTCAGGTGGGAATCTGGCTTTCAAGGAGGTTGTCCTTAAAGGGCAGGGCGGAGGCGTGCGCCACGTACGTCTTCCCTCTGATCCTTTACCGATTGGCTGTACTTCCTCTGCCTAAGGCACGTCGGTTGGCACTGCAACAATCCCTCTCCAGATTGCTCTGGGGAGGTGCAAGGCCGATGGTCCGTAGGCAGGTCTGTATCCAACGTACACGCAACGGGGGTCTGGGTATGCCTGATCTGGAGAGCCACTGGCTTGCTGAAAGACTTGCATACCTCGGCCGGTCCTTGACGGGGGACTCAGTGTGGAGACGAAAGGCGAGTCGGACTTTTCCTCGCCTCAAGTCAGACCCAAAGGCTGAAGGTCGACGTAAGCCTTTGGGCGAAGCACTGTTTGTCCGCGAGTGCCGAAAGGCCCTTCGTAACCTTCTTGGGTCCAGTGACCTTTCACGGCCTCGGAAAGAGCTATATCGGGAGTTAGTGGTGGGTTCCGCTTCTGATCCTCTTAGCGAGCGGCGAGGCTGGACGGCGGAGGAGATCCGCTCTCACTGGAATTGGGCGCCAGGATCGAGCTTCTTGAACAACTCCGAGTTCTCGCTCACCTGGCGACTTGTACGGAATGCGTTACCCCTTCTCGGCTTGAACTACAGAGCGGGCATAGCAGACATGCCTGATTGTCCTCGCTGCGGCAGTGGATTAGAAGAAACGGCTGAGCACGCCTTCTACTATTGCGAGCGAGTTCGCCCGTTCTGGGATCACGTCGGGGAGTGGACGGCTCGCATCGAACCCAAGCAGCTCGTGCTGCTCGACGTTGGTTACGTCGTGGACAACGTTCTTCCTCCGTTTCAGGGTGAGAAACGTGTGGTGTTTCTCGCGATCCTGGCTGTAGCTCGAATGGTGATTTGGATCACGCGAAAGAAGGGATTGTATGAAGATGCAAACTTTTCTCATCGTGATCTGGTTTTGTATTTTCGGCATCAGCTGAGGGTCAAAATTAGATGCGATAGAAAACGCTTGGATCGCATAACATTCAACAGAAGGTGGGTGAATGCAGCGAGCCTGGTCGTGCGAAAGGGGGCAACGTTGGAGTCATCCTTCCCTCCTCTGCCTGCCCATGGCGTCTACGGTACGGGTCCTTCGGGACCCCACCCCCGGTAAGTAGGCAATGCTTTTTTCCCTTGCAACCTAGTTAGCAGTATGTTGTCAGTCATTGTCCCCGTCATCTAGTCATTAGTATTCAAGATCTTCCCCATCCCCATTATTTTTGTACCTCAAGCCGTATCCCAGTCCGCATTTACTGAAGATCTTGAACATGCACATGTATAAAAATCATATTACCGGCTTGTACCGACCCATACCGCGCCCGACCCTTTATTTCTTTTCTCCCCTATAGATTAGGACCCCAGTCCCACCTAGGGCAGGTCCGACTTGTTTCCGGTTCTTTCGCCCCGGAAAACAGTCGGCCTCCAATTCTATAGACGGGGGGATGGGAGGGCAACCAAACGGGGAGAATCCTTTTTTCCTTGGTTTCGTCTTTTTCGTTTTCGGGGTTTTTTCTCCCATCCCCAACATATACTTTCACTGGGAATTCATATTGTAAATAAAATCATACACTGCACTCGGGATTTTAAGTAGGGCTCTTTTCATAGAGAAATTGTGGTATTTTGGTGATTGCTGCGCATATGGCGACGAATGAATGATTATATATTGTACTGCTGAATGGGTCGACGAATGTGGCTAGCTAGGTTCCCATAGATAACATAGCTAATGAAAGACCGCTCCCTTCCCCTTCCCCCCAAAACTCAAGGCTTCATGCCTTCATTGTAATTTCACAATGAAATAAATACTTTAGTTTTAGCCTTGCTAAAGACGTTGCTCTTAGCCTAGCTACTGACTACAAGTGTGTTTCGTATTTCAACATTACTATTTACTCATGGCTGGAGGAAGAATAATTGGATTCATACCTTTCCCAAGAGTATTAGTGCTATGTGAAATGCAATCAGTCTCATCCAGGATTTGAACTCGTGTCGCAGTGTCCATTTCCTACAATGATAACCATTACACCATGGGCACCTACATAAAATTATATACTATCATAGAATTATATATAAATTACTTGTATTAAAAAAATTTGACATAACTGTGTAAAAACAGATTATTATTATTATTATTATTAAATAGGAATAGTTACTTTAAACAATATTATTGTGTATAAATAATTTGTATTAGATAGAAATCCCTGAAACCATACAGTTGTTTGGTTTGGTTTCTTTGTTTACTGGCATATCAACCTTTGTGGATTATTTAATGCCAAAGCCATTGTTGTAGATGAACAACAGTGATGTTATTTAACCCATAACTAGTGGGATAAGGAAATTCATATTTTTTCCAAAGTGAACATAATAGCATGACTGCTATACAGCTATGAGAAAATTATTACTATTAGATAGAAATACTTGAAACCATATAACTGTGTGTAAACAAATGTAGACAAAAAAGTGCAATTTGAAAAAAGAAATACAATGAACATTGTCATGACTGTAATAAAGCTTTTTGAAATCAATGAAATTTTGGCATTAGATAACCCATAAGAAGTTGATATGCTGTTAAACAACTGAAGCAAATTATATCGAATAAGACCACTATGAAAACTAGTCTGAGTTATTTACTAAGCTTAGCTAGCTCAGTCAGAAGGAGCTGTAGAAGACACTGACTGCATCTCTGCAGATAGGTAAGACCCCTCTGAGGGTCCTGCATATGACATTAAACAATCTGATAGTGAGGCTCCAGCTTTGGAAATTTGGGGAATGTGGAGTAACCCTTCATTGCCATTGCTTCCAAGTCCACTCTGACCGGGAGAGGTAGCACATGATAGGATCCTATCTATGGGTTAAATAGAACAAACTATGTGTGCAAACAAATGACTGATGTTAATTTGTGACTGTTATATAGCAATACTTGAAACCATTTAACCGTGTGCAACAAAAGAGCTCAGGCTCATTTAAGAATGTTACCTACAAAATGTGTTTACAAATATTATACATATTCAATGTCTATGTATAAAGAGTATTTGGCATTAAATAACTTTATATGGTTGATATGCCATAAAACCCAGCTGAACCAAATCTTATATATTTGATAGGTATGTATAAAGAGGATTTGGCATTAAATAACCCACAATGGTTGATATGCCATAAAACCCAACCAAACTAAGCAGAGCTTAGTTGTCGCTCAAGGCTAAAAGTATGGAACACTCAATGAGAAATGAATTCATTAACAATGGTCTGCTAATATAACTTGTTAGCCATTACACCATGTGAGGTCTGACTATCATATTGTGTTACAGTAACATGTGCTTCTGATGTAACAATTATCATCATAGGAAATGGTGGCTCAAGTTCCAATCCTGTATGCAGCTGTTTGTATTTCACATAGCACTAATACACTTGGGAAAGGTATGCATCCAAATCTTCTCCCTCAGCTATGAGTAAATAGACTGGGCTCTTTAATCTTGGTATAGGAACCAGTCTACGAGAAGGAAAACTCCAACTTGTTAAACTCCGCTTAAAAATTGACTTTGTGTCCTATCCTGCTCATACAGGGGAATTGGGTAAATACATAGTGTTACATTAACATTACTGATTACAGGGCTGGCCTTAAGCCAATTAGTCCCCTGAGGGCCACATATTAAAGTGAAATCTACTCTTAGCTCGTCAAGTACACACAACAGCACATTGCAATATATATATTCCCAATAGACCCAACGGATCTCTTAAGGCCAGCCCAGCTGATTAAATCTTAGCACAGGAGATAATAACATCTGTTACTGATGTAGTTACATGTTCACAAGAAACACCTTTAAAAGTTCTAATGGATTTCTATTAAACTTCGTGGAAAGGTATGCTATAAGGGATAGAATAAGTGATAAAAATTTATTCGAGGATCCATGAATTTCTGTAGTTACCTCCCCTAATTTCATTGACAATGTTTTGGTTTGGTTTCTTTGTTTAATGGCATACCAACCTTTGTTGTTTATTTAATGCCAAAGCCATATTTGTAGATGAGTAGTGGTACTAATATTAGAGGTACCCATTGCAGGGAGATTGGGGATATTTGTCCAAATGGGAATCAAATAATGAGACGGGGGTTGGAATTTGCTTACAGTGATATCAGAGTTCAGCCCATTTGCTACTACACCACAAGGATTCCCACATAATTGATAAAGGCACTGGCAAAGATATTCACTCTTTAAATGTTTTTAAGTTTTTTATATTATTTTATTAAGTGGATAATGAGTCAGAAAACAAACATTTCTGAGGTGCAGATGCAAAAAAGAAGTCCTTGTCTCTGAGAACTGAGAACTTTTGCAATACCACTGAGATGGCAGCAGCATACACATTACCATTTGGGACCATTTCTTGCAAAAAGTACATAAGTCTAACTATTTGTTAGCTAATCACAGCTGTGTTTATTGGATATTCATCTCTTACAATGGCTATTAATTATATTGTGTTAATTTCATGTTTATTCTAAGGCTAACAGCAACAAATAAATGAATTAATACTTTGTTTAATTCTAACAATTTATTAATTAACACGTGAAACAATCAATAACAATATACAGTCCTCCCTGTGTATAAAGATGAGTTTAAGGGACTTACCGGCACGCTGAAGAAGATATCTGGTATCTTAGGGTTGTCTTTCTGAGAGCTTTTAACGTCCCTGCCTCATGGAATGCCCGGTGGAATCTATCTGATTGGATTTGGGGATTTTGCACCAAGACTTTTGGCTCATCACGTGATTAGTATATCCAATCACAGAGAGCCTGTCCCTCACTCACTACAAACACAGGAGTTACCATTTTACTAACCCAACAATTATCTCTAATCTCCACTTTGTCTTTGATGGCCCAACTCTTTTCTTTCATTGCAGGCCCATCGCTGTTTCATATGAAGACTTTTCTTGCCTGGAAGGAAAAAAGCTAAATCAAAATACATTTGTGTATGCATCTTACGTGGTGCTTTCAATAAGTTTCCAGACTTTTTTGCACAGACATTTAAAATTGTCATAGACTCTTGAAAATTCAGTATCTTATTGCTATACATCTTATGAGATGACTGACCAATTTTTATGATTTCAGCTTCAAATGAACAGCTACAGCAGCAATTGGAATACACCCTACTCAAGCCTGATTGTCACAACTGGTGAATTTTAAAAGTGCAATCTGGATGTGAGGAAGAACGATATGCAATAAAATTTTGTTTTAAACTTGGAAAAAATGCCACAGAAACGTATGGAATGCTTCAGACTACTTTTCAACCATCTTGCATGAATTGAGCATCAGTTTTTGAGTGGCATAAGAGATTCAAGGAAGGCAGGGAGTCTGTGAGGGATGAAGAGAAGTGTGGGAGGAGTAAGGAAGTCAATACATCAGAGTTGATTGGCCAAACGGTTAGGGTTAGGGTTACTATGTTGAGGTTTTAAGGGAGTTCAGGAAGAGATTCCGTCGGAAGAGGCCAGCACTCTTTAAATCGGGTCAGTGGCATTTCCACCAGGACAATGTACCAGTCCACAACTCCATCCTTGTCACAGACTATTTGACCAAGATGGGCATCAAGACAGTTCCTCAGCCTCCCTGTAGTCCAGACCTTGCTCCCTGTGACTTTTGGTTATTCCCTAAGCTCATAGGCTGTCGTTATGAGACAATTGAGGAGATGAAAGAGGCTGTGATGAAGGTCATTGACATGCTCACACAAGAGGACTTCGATGGGGCCTTCCAGAAGTTGCTGGGATGGTACAACAAGTGCATTGCAGCTGGAGGAGATTACTTCGAAGGGGACTAGAGTTTCATGTGGGTACTTTCAATAAAAGTGCCCATACGAAAAAAGTCTGGAAACTTATTTAATGATCCTCGTACATTATTTTATCCTTAACTATCATGTCTTTTTCTTACATATAACCTGTGCACACCAAAGAGTGGTCCTTTTGTCTATGAATGAAAAAATATGTGCAAGCATTATTCTCACATGTGTGTATCTCAGTGCCTAAGAACCAACCAATTAGATTTTCCACAATTTTTTTAAACATACGATTGAAACTATCCAATCTATGATACTGTGGTCTCAGATTGACTACAGGTTTATTGACCGATGCTCATATTAAGTTGACCGACGGTATTTTTCCACACTGTTCAATGCTTGTAACCAATTCAAATTAAAGTGTTCATATTTACCCAACCCCTCCACTCGGGCAGGATATGACACAAGGTCAATTTTTAAGTGGAATTTAACAGGTTTGAATTCAGAGTTGTCCTTCTCCTAGACTAGTTGCTTCACCAAGGCTGAAGAACCTAGTCTGCCCTACTATTTACCCATAGCTGGAGGGAGAATAATGGGATTCATACCTTTCCCAAGGGTATTAGTGCTATGTGAAATGCAATCAGTCTCGTCCAGGATTTGAACTCGTGTCAGCGTGTCCATTTCCTACAACGATAACCATTACACCACGAGCAATTCAAATTAAAGTGTTAGACTCTTGTCATTCCCACTATACTGCAAAAGGAATAAATAAAACTGTTTAAAATACTAAGGAATTAAAAGATATCTCCAGGAATGGAGTCATGAGACGGTTTATACATAGTCCAAAGACTTGAAATGCTGGACAACTATTTTGGAAAAATATACCTATTTTCAAATTTAATCATGGAAATAAATTCTTTCATGTTTAAATCCTAAGCCAAACAAGATCTCTGCTTCCGAATTGTATATAAACAAATTTTCTTTCATTTTTTTTTTCTTTCAGCATAATCTGTATTTTTTATGTTAATAAATTCTCAGAAAAGGTTTAACTCTCATTAGTGATGCTTTTATATTGGTTCTCTTGTGGGCTTCTGTAGAAAAATTATCGTCCATTGAAAAACCACACAAAAATAAACCAAAAAACTAAAAAAAAAAAATTTAAAAAAAGAAAGTATTATTCAGAAAAATAAGTTTTTTTTTCTTTTTTTAAAAAAAATCTAATTAGTATATTTACATTAATCAACAAAATACCAGTCGAATGCAGTGAGTGGAAGAGTTTAAACTATGGATGTCCATTTGGACCTAAAATGAATTAAATAAATTAAATAACCACATCTTAAAAGATTAAAACGAATAGAGTAAATTTTTTGAATGCCAAGAAAAGCAAATATTGTATCTTTCTGAACTTCAAAAGTAGAGTATTGGTACGAACAAAATAGTAAAACAGTTGTTTAAAAAAAGGAAGAAAAAAAAAAAAGGAACAAAATCTAATTTTCCACGTAATTATCTTTAAAATATGTAAAGATCCTTTATCATCACTTTCAATAAGAGAGCCAAATTAACAAAATGATTAAAAAGAAATGTTGGGGAGGGGTATGCATGACAACAAAATAATTAAAAAAAAAACAAAAAACGAAACAAAATAAAAACGTTGTCGTCAGAATTTTGAGGGAAAATGTCTTTTAAAAGAAATCTCATCTTTTATCGCTTAAAATACCAAAATTTTTACTAAAACCCGACAATTGGAGGGGGTAACCCTCCTCCCAAGACACTGCTTTAGCAGGTGCGTGTTTTTGGACATCCCTACGATAAACTATAGAAAGCTAAATGTTTATTTTTCTTCTTCAAGAATGATTGAATAAAATTCGCTTTAATACTAACAGTAATAAAGTAGATCTAAGTTTTAAGTATTATAAAACAAAAACAAGTAGCCCGCAAACACAGAAATATTGTCACACAAAATATAATAATTTTCGTAGAGTGGGAAGAAAAAATGTGTCTATGGTTCGTAAAATCATTTCTTTTACGATTATTGTCTCTGATACATTTTCAAAACTTTTCTTCTTTTTAGTGAAATATTAAAAGAAAGAGAAAAAAAAACCCCGTATCATTTAATTCGAAATATGAGACAAGATTAAAAAAGAAAAAAGATAACGAAGAAATTTGAAAATATATAAATAAAAACACATTAAAATCATCGGCAATTTCTACAATTAAAGAAAAAAAAAGTTTTATACTTAACTAAAAATACAGAAAACTATAAATAAATGATACAAATAAAATAAGAAAACAGATTTTTAGTCAAAATAAAAGAAAACCAAAGTTATACATACTTTTATTTTGTTCCTTGTCTTAGTTTTCTTCCTAAGAGTAATAAATCACAAGAATGGGAGAAGGATCTGAATATATTAAATAAATTTACAATCTACTGTGAAATGTTCTTTCTTAAAAGCCGCGATTATATTTTTTTGTTTCGAGGCACAGCGAAAAGAAACAAGGGAGATAACCGAACCGATGTCTGCTCTTAATATGATGACATCATTAATTATTTTTGAGAAATATATATTTGTTCCAAAGAAAACTCTCTGTTTCTCTTTCTTGGTCTGTCTGTCGGTCTCTCTCTTTCTTGAGACTGATCAGAAAATAATCGTAGTTTATCGTAGGGATGTCCAAAAGCACGCACTTGCTAAAGCAGTGTCTTTGCCCCCCCCACAACTGTCGGATTTTTGTAAAAATTTCAGTATTTAAAGCGATAAAAGATGAGATTTCTTTTAAAAGACACTTTCCCTCAAAATTCTGACGACAACGTTTTTATTTTGTTTCGGGTTTTTAAAATTGTTTTGTTGTCATTCATCACCCCCCACTTCTTTTTAATCTTTTTGTTCTGATATAAATGACTTGCAAAGGTAATTGATTGTTTGATTTTAACGGCATGTCGTGTAGAGTTATTTTATGACTAGAGGTTAGAGAATTGAGTTCATTGTATGTTGATAGTTACATTTTTGTGTTGTTGTTTCTTAAGTGCTTTTTTATTTTATTTTTTGCTCACAGTGCAATCGAATTCTAATAATTTTCAAACAGAACTATTTGTCTAATAAATGGATAGTAACAAGTGTTACCACTCCTGGTCAGAGTGGACCTGGGAGTTATGGCAATGAAGAGGTAGTCCATATTTCCAGATCTCCAGAAATGGGGTCTCACAATCAGATGCAGTTTAGCGTCATATCCAAGACACCGCCACTTTTTTTGGTGGGCCTTACAGCTGAGGACACACACACACACACACACATAAAATATATATATATATATATATATATATATATATATATATATATATTATTATTGCATTTCGGGATGGTACATGGCGTGTCCCTTTTTTATTTTTATTATATGTTTTGCTCGTATCCTTTTATTTGGACTGAACGCTATTTTAATCTCTGGCATAAAACCTTTGCTTCGTAACTTGGTACAAAAATGCGCTAAAGGAAAAGGTTCCAGTGGCTGACTCCGTATGTGGGTTGACCACGTGGAAATGACACTTTCTGCTTCCTCTTTTACTTCCCAGCAGGTGAAGACAGCAGATGCATTCAACGATGGCTGTAGAACTTGACTCCGGCGAGTAGCTATAGTGTATACGCACTTTTGGACTTTGTGGTTCACATTCGAAAAGTTGAATTCGCTTATTCGCCATAATCCCAGCATATGCGACATATGCCTGAGAGAAATCATGTGCTAAAGCATAGTCTGGAGGAAAAAGTATTTCAAACACACAGCCCTTTATACCTGTTTTCCAGCCAAGGTTCTAGAAGTGAAACAAAAGAATCATAAGAACCAACTGAAGGTGGTCTGAAAGAAGCCATTAGCACCTACTTTGCGGTCTACCAAAGAAAATTATCATTTCTGATGGTAGAAACTAGACTGAGGTTTGAAGCTTATACGTTAACGAGAGCGACTTAGGAAACTCAACTCGAGGAGAGTTTCCATTCGTTTCTGGAGCAGAAAGAACTTCGTATGTTTAGCGAGTAAATTATTTTGACCGTTGGTCTCCCATATATTTTCACCTAATGGGGATGACGAATCCCATTCGGCCCGGATGACTTTCTCGGGTAAATCGAATTCAGTGAAAGCCCACCAAACTACCACTTCCTTAGCAACCTTCGAACAGAACGGACGTTTATCTGTCCGCTCCTTTCCTAGCAGCAACATAACATTATGAGGAGAGCCGTCTAATTCATGAACCCTTGAGTCTACACTTCTAGGCCCAGGGGTTCTCAGTTGAATATGAATTAGACGAATTAATTCCGCCTCTGACAATTAAGCAACTTCATTCTTGGACAACCTTAAGGAGACAGAGATTACTTCCCTCCTACACCAACAGGACCACGTATTTATGGATGATCATTCATTCCTGTGTTCTAAAATCAGCAACTCAATATTTGCCTTGACTGCAGCGAGCATATTCCGCTCAAACATTTAGCTGCTGTAATTCTTTCTCAATTCAATAACTATTTACTTCTTCCTTTTTTCGGCACCAAAGACTTCCCTTCAATTTAAGCCGTCATTAAACCTTCTTGAAAACTTTCAGTGCCTTCGTTCCGACTCATTTATTTCCTTCTAATACAACGCGTAGGCAACATAACTACATACCTCGTTGTACGTCTGTAGAATCATTTAAGAAAAGAAATGATAGTTTAGCGTGCGGAATTATTGTTATTATTTTTAGCGAGGAAAAGTTGTAACGTGCGTGTGTGTGTTTACGTTGAGTTGTTTCCGCGCTAGGTTGTGAGAAATAAAAGGAGGATGAAGAAGTAAGAAGACGAAGATGCCGTTAGCTTTTACACGAAGGTAAAAAAAAAAAATATTCTGATTACAGTAAGCGGTGTAAGTCTTCTTAAAAAAAGAAAATAAATGTACATTTTTACAAAACGGGAAAAATTTTGTCTTACACCGTTTTTTCATTTTCTTCGTTGGTATCTTCAACAGACATTATTTTCTAGCCGATTCGATATTTTTTCAAGTAGAGTTATTTTTTCTTTTCCTTTAATAACTTATTTGTTTATATGATACTTTTTATTTTCGACATTACTGTAAAAAAGAATGAAGTAATATAGAAATCTTATAGATTGACTGAGAAATCTCATCAAACCGAATATAGAGATGGGATTTACTTAAAACTGCTACTTGACAATATTTGTGTTTTGCATGCATTTAAAATACCACATTTCTAAGGTAAGTGACCCCCGCCCAACGTACCTCCCAAAAAAAATTAACTTTTGAACTTTGACATTCACCCACCCCACTTGTTAATTTATGTAAATAATATCAGTTTTTATTTTTGTGATATTAGCTGACATTTTGTCCCAATTTAAAAAGCTGGGGGGAAATTTTGATGAGTTATGTTCTCTTGTTGAAAAAAAAAAAAAACTATTTAAGAAGGAATGAAACGACTCAAAATATGAAATGGTGTAATGGTTAGCAAGCTAGACGAGTTAATCTTTACGAGTAAGTTAGAGTCTCATTGGATGTCATATCTAAGCAAAAAGCTTAGTGAATTACTAAAATAAAGAGATGATTGACATGCGGAAGAAAATTAACCGAATTGCATAAAAAATTAGAATGTTTAATAAGATTTAAGCGCAGTTTTATTTCTCGTTTCACCTCTAAAAATTTTAAGTATTTTTCTGTAAATTTTTCTTCAGAATAACATCGTTTAAAAACTAAACATTCAGATTATTAAAAAAATTTCAGGAAAAGTTGTCATTATATTTATTTATTTATCAGAGGTGGTATCACTTTGCTACGTTACTTTCACGTCCGACACCTCTCAGCTATATTGTTAACGATGTTGTTGGGTCAGTAAAATAGTAATTCCTGTGTATGGAGTGAGTGAGGGAGAGGCTCTCTGTGATTGGATATGCTAATCACGTGATGAGCCAAAAGTCTTGGTGCAAAAATCCAAAAATCCAATCAGATAGATTCCAGCAGGCGTTTCGTGAGGCAGTTACATTAAAAGCTCTGAGAGAGACAACCCTAAGATACCAGATATCTTCTTCAGCACACTGGTAAGTCCTTTAAACTTTATACACAGGAAGGATTGTATATTGTTATTGTTTCAAGTGTTGGTTAATAAATTGTTAGAATTAAACAAAGTAATAATTCATTTGTTGCTGTAAGCCTTAGAATAAACACTATATTAACACAATAATGTTAATCAGTGTGTTCCTTATGAAAAATATGATTTTCCTCACTTTTATTTGTCTGGCTGAATAAAAAAAAGGCAACTTTTCTCTCTATGAATTACTTTATTTTGTAAAAACTCAACTTAAACAAAATGTAAACAAATCTCAACATTTAATACAGATATGTTTAAAATTTTCTCCCTTACTTTGGGATTGCTGACGGCTATAAGGTTATAAAGACATAAAGATGGCTGGGTTTTGTTATCAGTTTGAGGAATCTTGCTTGTTAAGCCACACTGAGGTGTTGTGATACAATATAACAGTCAGTATTTGTTATATATCTCACTAACCGGACAAGTGTGGCACAAGGCCTTTTTTAGGTGGGTCCGGGCATAGGGCTGTAGCCCAGACATGCCCAATACCTCTGTCTGTGGATGGCAATATATATATATATATATATATATATATATATATATATATATATATAAAGTAAGTAAAGTTGGTGACTGTAGTTGAGAGCCACATGAAGTTTACCTTTAATTAGCTACATCTAGATGTTGAAGAGGACGCTACTCTTTACCCTTGATACATACCTTATAATGCAAGGAGGTATCAAGTACCATTTTTTTTATGTCTTTGGTATGACTTGACTTAGCATCCCATTTGCCAGGCCATTGTGAACGCTATATTTTTCTCCATCAACAAATAGTTGTGGTAGTGTCCTGTTTAAAGTAAAAGTATCATAGCAAACCAATCCACCCCATTAAAAAAATAACTGGGCAACTTTCCCCCCAAAATCTTTATAATCTGAATGTTTGGTTTTTAATTGATGTATCACTTAGATTTAATAATCTAAATTTCAAAAAAATTCATTTACAAAATATCTTTTTAAACTCCTAATGTTACAACATATTCACATACTATTATGATATGCACACATATGATAAAAAGAATAACAGCATTGGTAGTTTTTTCAGTCATTGTAAAACCCTTCAAGTTGTGTTTGAAAATGCTTGTATGATGAAGAGCAAAACATTATACATGAAGTAAAACAATTTTAATATCAAGTTCAAATTTTCAAGCTATATTTCTCACAATTTTATCAAATATTTAATACAAGTGTAGTTTTTTGTTTGTTTATTCAATTCAATTTATCATTTAGAGGATTCTCAAGCATTGTCAATAATACTATAATCTTTACATTTATAGATTGTCCAATGTGAAGAAAAGGAGGAACATTAACACCAGTCATTTGTTTAAAAAAAATAAATTTTGTGAATATATCATATTGTAAAGTCATGAGGATATCTTTATCAGCTGAACACCAGATCTCAAAATATGCAAATAAGCACAGAAAATAGATATCTTTGTAAAGCATATTAACTTGAGTTTTCAGCAGTTTTTGGAAGGTACATTTATAGACACACGTCAAAGGAACTGGTACATTTACAAGATAATTTGATGTAAATTTTCATGATATTCAACTTGGAAATATATTACTGGATCACAGTCTGGAACTAAATTATATTTATTTAAGGTATATTTCACCAAAATTGGTTTTGAAAAGATATGGAAAGTCCTTTTAGAGGGAATGTATATTCTTGTGAGACTTATGGAGATGCATCTTTAGATGAATCATCATTAGAAAAACACATGCAATCTCACACAGAAGCCAAACAATATTCTTGTCAAGAATATGACTATACATGTTCTCAGGAATCTCAGCTGAAGACGCACCAGCAAACACACATTGAAGAGAAACCAAATTCTTGTGACATTTGTGGATATTCAACTAAAGAAACTTCTAATTTGAAAAACTACTTACTGAGACACACAGATGACAAACCTTATTATTGTCGCATTTGTGGATATAAGCCAGAAAATAATGAGGCTTTGAAAACACACATAGAGACACACACAAAAGAGAAAACATATGCTTGTAAATTTTGTGACTCTTTGTTTTCACAGAGATCAGTTTTAAATGCACATTTGCGAATACTCACTGGAGAAAACCCCCATTCATGTGAAATATGTGGAAATGCATTTTCTACAAGGTCAATTTTAAAACAACACATAAGAATACATACTGGAGAGAAACCATATTCTTGTAACATTTGTGGACATACATGTTCAGCCAGTTCTGCTCTGAAATCGCACAAGCGAACACACACTGGGGAGAAACCATATTCTTGTGAGGTTTGTGGATATGCATGTTCAACCAGTTCTGCATTAATAAATCACAAGCGAATGCATACTGGAGAGAAGCCATATTCTTGTGAGTTTTGTAGATATGCATGTTCCACGAGTTCTGCTCTAGATATGCACAAGCGAACACACACTGGAGAGAAACCATATTCTTGTGATTTTTGTGAACATACATGTTCAACTAGTTCTGCATTAAAAACTCATAAGCGAACGCACACTAGAGAAAAGCCACATTTATGTAAAATTTGTGGATATGCATGTGCTGAGAGTTTAACATTAAAAAAGCACATATGAACACATACTGGAGAAAAACCGTATTCATGTGAGTTTTGTGGATATGCATGTTCAACCAATTCTGCATTAAAAAATCACAAACGAACACATACTGGAGTAAAACCATATTCATGTCAGATTTGTGGATATACATGCGCTGAGAGTTTAACAATAAAAAAGCATATACGAACACATACTGGAGAGAAACCATATTTGTGTGACGTATGTGGGTCTGGATTTTCACAGAATTCAAATTGGAAACAACATTTACGAACCCACACTGGAGAGAAACCATGCTCTTGTAATATATGTGGTAGTGTGTTTTCGCAAGGTTCAGCTTTAATCAGACACAAAAGAATACACACAGGAGAAAGACCGTATCCTTGTAAAATATGTGGATTTGCATTTTCTCAGAGTTCAGGTTTGAAAGCACATCTTCAAATACATACTCAAGAAAAATTATTCTCTTGTAAAAAGAGTTGATAATTATTTTCACATATTTTCATGAGCTTTGAAAATATTTAGAAATTGATGATATACTGAAGACAGTGGTTCCCAAACCATGTCCCATGGCCCACTGGTATTCTAGTGAGGAAAATGAAAACTTAAAGCCATTATAGATATAACAAGTTTGGAGCAGAGTGTTAAACATATAACAGAAATTGAAATTTATTTTCCATCATTAAACAAAAAATTGTGATTTGGTTTTCCAACCTGTGGTGATATATTTGGGATTTCTATGAAAGAAGAATTTCTATTTAATAATTTTTTAAAAGTGTTTGAAAAATTAAAACAATATTTTATACAAATTTAAATATTAATAAATATGAGAGAGAACAGTTTGAATGTTCTATGTTCGCACACAAAAAAATCATAATAAAAGCGCTCTGTTCTAAACATTTCACCAGGTTGTGAATCCCCAATCATTTGTGAGGATGTAGTCATTAAAAATTGGAGCCTAAAATAATGGCTAAAACTTTTTATTTACAATTTGCCTTTTGTGAAAAATTAGTACAAAATGAGGAACAGGAAAAAAGTTGCGATTTAACAGTTTGTAAAAGACTTGACTGAATTTTCATGCTGAAAAAAAATATCTGACTGAATTGGCACAAATACTTCTGGATCTTACCTTTTTTCTATAAATAAGGATTTCAAAAAGAATTTAACAGCAGTGTGAGAGAGAAGAGTAAAAAATTCATCATTCTGTGGAAGTCAACTACCTCAAGAAGAAATCTTTGTTGACACATTGTTAACCAAATAACTGATGACCAATTTTTTGAAAGATGTCTCTTTTTAAAAAATCAAAAAACAAGCAAAATTCTTAGTACCTTTTATTTTCACTGTTGAATTAATTTTAAATAACACATCTTACAAAATTATCTTTTGGATGAGGCATTTCTTGACAACAATAAAAGAATTCAACTTTTTTCCTAATTTCTGGAAAAAAAGATCAGCAGCATCTGCCAAAAAAGAACCCTTATCAACTACTTAGAAGATAATTCTGGTAGCTCTTCAAGGTACAAACTGTTCAATAAATCTTTGTTACTGATCAAGCTTTTGATAGAGAAGGTGTCATGTGAAGTTTTTAATCCAATCTTAAAAACAAAAATTTCCTCACAAACTCAAAATAGCAGTGAATCCATCTTTTTGGAACATTGAGAGAATTATAATCTCCTTACTATGGTTTTCTTTTTATTCTTGTACATATCTTATTGTAATATGAGAAATAAATGTTTTTTAATGTTATACATTGAACTTTTTTCTTACATCATGTTTTGCCCAATCGGCTGGGGCTGTAAAATACACTGACTGCTTCTCTGCAGAAGGGTAAGATTTCCCCCAATGAGTGTCCTTACATGACACTAAACAATCTGATGGTGAGGTTCCAGTAATGTTGGAGCTTTGGGGAATGTGGATTACCCCTTCATTGCTATTGCTTCCAGCTCCGCTTTGGCCCTGAGTGGTTGCACCTGAAAGGGCCTATCCATGGGTCAAATAGAACTAAACTGTGTACTTATGCTAAACTGAATTGCTTGAAATAGAACTGTTTTGATATTGTAACTGTGTAAACAAAAAACTATACTTATACTAAACTGAATTGTTTGAAATAGAACAGTTTATATGTATAAAAATGGATTTGGCATTAAATAAAATGCAGTAAGCAAAATGTTAAAAATAAACATTTGGTAGATGTCAGCTGATATTAGCTATGATGTGTTGTTAAAAGATTAGTTAAGAGAATAATGAGACGAAAATATTCCAGTAAGAGACAGAGTCAGGGGAATTTTAAGTTGGGTAGTTGAAGACAATTGATGACAAGCGGCCCCATTGAGATGAAGGCTTGTTCAGTGCAGAGAAAATGTCTAAGTCTGTAGTTGTCAGTTTTGTTCTATCTGTCTTATTTAATGGCTGCAATAAAAAAGAGTCATAATAAATTTTGATATCAAGAAACAACTGAGTCGTTTTGTATATGCGTTGTGTTATAACTTTCCATATGACTGGTTATGCTACACTAAATTCATATTTGATGCTGTAGTGCTACGATGTTATGGCTTCTTATTTGAAGTACAACATTATGCATCATATATTCAAGGTCTTTTACAACTATCCAAATAAATCAAGAGCTTGATTATATACTTATAAACAAGAAGTGCATAATAAACAGCACTTTGAGCTGTGGAGCATATTCCTCTTTTGAAGAATTATCTTCTTATCACATTTACATCAGTAAGTATGGAAGACATGGAAATTTGATGAAAATAAATTAATCATATTTACCCAACCCCTCCGCTCGGGCAGGATATGACACAAGGTCAATTTTTAAGCGGAATTTAACAGGTTTGAATTCAGAGTTTTCCTTCTCCTAGACTAGTTGCTTCACCAAGGCTGAAGAACCTAGTCTGCCCTACTATTTATCCATAGCTGGAGGAAGAATATTTGGATTCATACCTTTCCCAAGGTTATTAGTGCTATGTGAAATGCAATCAGTCAGGTCCAGGATTTGAACTCGTGTCGCCGTGTCCATATCCTGCGACCATAACCATTACACCACGGGCACCTCTATGAAAAATAAATTAATAGATTAAAAAGTATTAAGATTGAATCTGTGAATTTTTTTAATTTCAAAGGAGCTATGCTTTTTTTCATAGAAAATGGAATTGGTGATCTGAATTCAAATCCTGGACAAAGCAGTTTGCATTTCACTTCACACTAATGCCCTTGAAAAATGCATGAATCCTTCTCTTCTCTCTCCAGCTATGAGTAAATTGTAGGGGTTTATTTGTCTCTGCCTCCCACCAGACAGGACTTGACTCAAGGTCAATGACCCGAAGGTCGATAATAGTCAGGATTAGGGAAGGGAAAGGTCAGGCTGGAGCTGAGGCTCGAGCCTTGCTGGACTATGCTGGTCATCGGCCCACTTAGTGCAATGAGGGCCTGATGAACCTAGCTGGACCTGGACTCAAATATGGGTCCAGGCACGGATGCCTGATTATAGCTTAAACTGGACAGCAAGGTCCAGTGCTATACAAGGGCAACAAAGGTGTCACTGATGCAGCTTACCCACCCAAAGGTGGCCCAGCCAAAGCTGGGGGCCTTACGGCCTCAAGGCTGCCCTTGTTGGACTGTGGCCATTAGGGTCAAAGCCAACAGCAAATTAATGCTGTTAGCCTCGACGCCCAGGGCAAGAAAATGAGTAAATTGTAGGGCAGACAGGTTTCTCAAGCTTTGGTAAGGCAACTAATTCTCATTAGATGTTTTATTCTTCAGGCTTTACACCAGACTAGGCTCAGCCTAGTAAATGGTAATATTAGTGGGAAAGTACTTCCTAAGAAGAGAGATGGGCCTAGATTTCTTATGAATTGTATAAATGGCAGTGAAGGGTATGGTATTTAGCAAAAAATATACAAAAATATGAAATAAATGGTAAAATAAAAAAAGTAAGTAAAAACCTTAATGATAAAAATGTGGAGTTCATTGTGTATATTAAGAAGAGATTGTTATATTCGTATATGGAAAGTAGCGAAAGAGAGAGGAAGAAGAGAGACTGACTCGACTAGGAATATTGTACTGTTGGCTATGTGGCTGGGTATTTTGAGGTTTTTTTGTTAAACGGCATATCAACCTTTATAGTTTATTTAATACCGAACCCATCCTTGTAAAACAGTAGAGGTACACATTTTTCTTTCTTTTTTTTAAGTAGAGGAATTATATAGTGAATTTAATCACCATGACTAGTTGATTTGGTGTCACTTGTGTACTATATGGTCGCGTGGCTCAGTTGTAGAGTTTCGGCTTTGCAATCTGTGGTTGCTGGTTCGGTCTCCAGTGGGAGAGATCACGGTATACACTGCTGATGAGACCTAATAAGGTCGAAATAGCTGTTTAGTGTTTCTGTATGTCGTGTGTAAGTGTTCGCCAGATTTTCTGGTCATGGTAATTCAATTCACAATGATAATTATATGGTTTCAAGTAATTATTTCTATTTAATAATAGACATTTGTTTGCACGCAGTTATGTATATAGCCACTACACCACATGGTCTCTTTCACAGGGGTAGAAGAAATGGTAAGAAACAACAATAGAATCAACAAATGGAGGGAAAATTTAAAGGCATAAATGTACGTTTTTATCTGTAGTGTGTTAGAAAGAGGACATTATGGGGTTGTAGGAAGATTTGGTTGGTTATTACTTTTGATTAGTTGGTAGTAGTAATATCTGCCTCCATTTGTTCTTCTTACCCCATTTAACTTGGCATCTTTGTCTATGAAGGTTACAAAAGAATTGTAGAGGGAAGGAAGGAAAGAGACAAAGATATCTTTCAAATCGAACTTTATTTCTGGGTTTAATACGGCTATTCTGTAGTAAGGAAATGTCTTCCTGTACTATTAAAAGACAGTCACATCTCCCAAACAAGGCGTTGAAATTCATTAGTCATTTTTGGTGGGTGATAAGTTCAAAATCTGTGGTTATGTCCAGTAGACGCTTTTGTGAAGTATGTTAGCAGAGACGGATACAACAGGAGAGTTACTTATGTTTAGTTGTGAGTTTGAAGGTCTGTCTTGTTGTCTAGTAGATAGGTTCAGCAAAGGCGGGAGAGTGAGCCAGCGGGCCTCTAAGCAGATACGTGGTCTCCGCCACCAGCAGCGGGAGAGAAGTAGTTCTTTTAAGTTTTTACCGAGAGTTGTTTTGTTATTATTTTTTTAGCTTTTATATGAAGGTTTTAATGGCAGCATGGAAAATTGAGTTTGCGTTTGTGCTGCAAGCCTCGTGGGAAAGGAAAGAAGTAAAAAGATGAAATGGAGTTATGAGAGAGTTGAGATAGCAGCGTGTGTTATTTGACATACGAGGGATTATGTTCGCCGTATTTTGTGAAAGTCATGTTGGCCATTGGAGTCACCTTGAGTTGGTGTTTCTGGTTGTTTTGGGGAGAAGCAGAATGACCCCAGAAAATGTTGCCCAGAGGTGAAGTAGTCGCTAGGTGCTGGAGCGGAATTAGACATCGCAATCGACATTGCCAATTTTGGGGGTGAAATAAAGTTGTTCCTGTGTGTGACGTATTGAATTTATCTAAGTCATATTCAACTGGGATCCCTTGGCCTAGGAGAAATAGACGCAAGGGATCCATAAATTAGATAGCTTCCCTCATTGTGTCCATGCTGCAGCTGCTGTTGCTATTTAAGAGCAGGCAGATGGGACGTCTGTACAGAAGCAAGTCGTTCTGCGAAAAGGGTGGTGTTTGGCAGCTTCCCCAATTTCTGCTGTCCGTAAAGGAGGTCTGGAAAGAATAGGATAAATCATCCTGATTTGGTGAAATTATGCGTTGAATTAAATTACGCGTCAAACCAAAATACGAAAATTCCTTCTGCTACAAGTTCAAGTGGACACTGCTGAATGAGAAATGGTTTCTTTTTGGTGCCAACAAGTCTGTTTTTCAGGCATGCGCTGATTTCGCTTCCTGTCAGAGGTTTGTGGGAATCGTAACAGTTTTTCTTTTCTTTTTATCAATCTCCATAGCTTACAAAGAAGGTAAGTTGTCGAATGGCTACAATAAAGTTCTCGGTAAACTTAGTTGTGAGCTGAGCTTCCCACGTGTATGAGGGGAAGTGATTTGGTCCCAAGGTAATTTTGTCCTGAGAGTTATTCGTGCTTAGTGAGCGAGCTAACTATTACATATAGGTAGACGTGTAGGTGGTCGCAACAATGAAAACTGGCCCACTGTGAAATACGAGGTATTATTTAAATGCTTTTGGTGGTATCAAGAAAGCGTCCGCAGCTTCAGTTTGTGGTACTTTCCGATTGGCTGAAAAAGGCTTCATTCTTTCTTGCATGATTGTTCATCATTATATCTACATCAGTCAAATAGAGATCTTGAACGGGCTATTTTTTGACTGCAAAACAAACAAATCAGCCTCACTTGGAATAAATGAATTGAAAACATGCAAAAACTTTTGTGGTGAAGTCAACAGTGTTTTCCTCTGTGATTTGACACTAAAAACTTTTCTGTGCAGGTTTATAGGGGAAATGAACAAACTATGTCCGCAGTCAGTCAGGGATACTGAACGGCCAACAGACCATTTCATTTTAAGTTTTCCAACACTTTGAATTTATTAAACTCTTTCCGTCGTTATTCCACGTACGACTCAAAATGTCATGCCACATTGACAAGGACACTTCATATAATTGTTATTAAATTTCTGGTGGATTTTACGGATAGGACTAACATGAGAATGAGAGAAGGAAAAGAAAAACGGCTGTAGAACATTTTGGTCACAGATGTTTCCACCACAGACTTTTCTATTAGACTTAGTTTTTAGGGACAAAAATGACTTGTAAAGGTTCCTAACCAAAGTATTTTATCAAATTTAAAACATAGTAAAAGACCTACATCTAGTATAATATCCAAAAATAACTTTTCCCAATTTTGATGCCAAAATCTAGTGGGTCGGGAGACGCAACGGAGTTGTCTCCCTTATCACAGGGTCTCAGAAACTCTCCTCCGTCACGAGTCATTTTTGGTCACGTTACAGGATGAACCGGGGAATCCACCCTTTTTCACGAACAGGACTTGAAAAGAGCAGACGTGGTAGTTCGCTCCACAGCGTTGAGCACATGAGGTCTCCCTCCTTTATTTTCCAGACCAGAGAATAGTAAGTGGTTGCCACCTTTTTGAAATATTATATTAAGTGACTTGTTCTTTTTCCTACCAAATATTCTGTGTTAGGTTACTCTCTTGGGAATAACCTAATGCATTATAAGAAACGAGGTGTTATCTACGAGTCAACACCTCGTTAAGAACTTATGCCAGCTATCCACACTAGTCTGTAGCAGTCCAGTAGTCAACGAAGACAGAGGCAGATCTTAGGTTCTTCAGTCACCGAACGAAACTTATGAGTTCCAAATTTCACCATGATAACCAACATTTATCTTCAAAGGAATTCAGGACTGACACATAAGCAATTAAAAAAAAGAATTCTAAAAACATTCACATAGACTTTATGCATACAAAAATAATTCTCATAAAATATTTTGTAAATAATAACTTATTACCAAAATGATATATAAAAAGATTATGTCAGTTCAACTCAACCTTCTGTTAATTTGTTTTATAACATGAGGACAGATGATATTGTGGGGGGAGTATGTAATTTGGTTATTTCTGTTGATTTGCTCTCTAAATTATTCCCACCACAAATACAACACAAAACTTTACAATCACGTAAAAGAAATGGAATAGAACACAACGAACATTAAACAACAAACAATTTAATATGCATATAACAGAATATGAAAACTAACAAAAATATATGATGTGTAAATGACCTTTTAGAAAATGAAGTTTGACAAAAGGAAAATAAATTTGTTTAAAGATGTGCGTAGGGTCGTGTTAACGAAGTCCGTAAATAAGTCTTTCTTACTTACATTAAGTTTATAGCGGGTTTTATGACTTTGGTGACTGCGTGTCTCGTTGATGAAAGAAAGTTTGTCGGGTTTTCCTTTTGAAAATAATTCTCGGTCATTTGAAAAGAGGTCACGAACTTTAGTTGAGGAAGGAAAGGAATTGGTTGGACATAATATCGGCTACTGGCTTAGTGGCTTGTGTTCTCTGTGTCTTCTTTTGTGTGTAAGCTTGTGTCTTGTCTGTCTGGCTTCCTAACTCTGTGTTATTTATATCCTACGGGTGGATCAAAGAATCGCCCTAAAACTTTCGCGCGCCGACGTAGTTGTAAGCATATCACGTGGTCCTCCTGGCCAATGGTTTCCCGAGATTGAACATTGAGCGTCCGCCATCTTTGTGGGAACAAGTGGCATACCGCCCAAATTAAATTATAGGAGTGTAAAGTCCTATATGCCCCCCCCCGCAGATTGATAAATATTGAAAATATTTTTCAATATATTCTCTAACGTGGAGGCAAAATTTAAGTGACTGTTGATCTTATGAATGCAAGTGTTTTTTTTTTGTTTTTTTTTTATGCGTGGGAGTTACTTCGCACTTTATTTGGTATTCCTTGTTGGCACAAGGTGAAATTTTAGTGCTGTTTTGTGAGTAGAACAGCAAGTACGCAGTGTTTAACTCAATTCGCTGTAATAATGTCTTACGTATCTTGTGTTAGGCTCATTTTATGATGTGTTGATATTTGAAGTTGTGGAAACTGTCTTTTGTTTGAGCATTCCATGGAGGTTGTGTTGTGTGCAGTTGAATGAAATGACAGGCGAAATTCTAGCTAGGTTGTTTGTGTTTTTCCAAAAAATTCGGTGTTTTAGCGTGGCTCGTGGGCACGTATTAACCAACGTCTCGAATTTTCTTGTTGGTGTGCACAATTATATAGCTATCATAATTCCTGTTGTGTTGAAAATTTTCGTAGTTGAAAGTTGTGTGATGGAATGTTGCGCCAGCTTGGAATAAGTTTCCTTCTGAGTTTTTAGTTGTTGGACGTCTGAGTATTCGTGTTGATTTTTTTGAAGATTTGCTTGTCTTCGTTTTCGTAAAATCAAACTTTCAGATGTCTTAGTTTTTGTGATTTGTTTGATAACATTGTATCCGGTGGGTGCTTTTTTGGCTTCGTCACTCTGGCACTCACGGATAGTTTGTCGAATCATGAAAATAGTAAGTGAATTGGCTTGCATTTTGTTGGTATTTGTTCAGAAAATGTCGGGAAATTTTTTTGGCTGGTGGAGAATATCGCGTAGTCCTGTTCTTCCTTGTCGTTGTGAATGTCGTCCCAATGACAAGTTTGGTAGTAGTAAAAGAAATGTGTATCGTCTACTGACCAGTCTGGTAGCAGCAGAAGATAGTGTCTTTGGTGGCCAGTAAGATTGGGTGGGCAAGTCAAAAGAGTGAAAGGTTGCCTGATTTTTGGTAGTGGGGAAAGTGAAGAAATATGCCTCGTGTCAAAATTCCTCTCCTCGTGTGCTGTGAAATAAATTCTGCCGTCCTGTTTCTGTGTAGGAGTTTTAGCTTGGAAAATTTTGTTTAAATTTTTGCATGTAATTGTTTTATATGAAATTTTCTAATAAGATATTTAAAGAATTTGTATGTGTTCGCCGCTCTTATTTCCAAAAGTTCACGCGCCGTGATAGAATTTTCATGTTGTCTTTGAAATGAGTGAAATATATTCTTAAATGTTTCGAACGTTTAGGAAATTTTGTATGCTCATTTTACGTCGTTGGGTTAACATTTGTGGTTGAGTTTTCTCTCAAGAAGTAAGGTTTCAAATGTTTAGGAGGTAGTGTAGAAAGAGTTCCATACGCGTTGTAATAATTTTTTTGTGCTGTTTTTTTAAAATGAGAGCTGTTTTTGTTTTTGTGTTTTTATGTGTGGTTGCGTGCTTTCATCGCGTCGGAAGGTCACCAATTTGTGGGGGGAGTGTGCGTAAAAGAAGCGGAATAGATAATGGTTGTAAAACGGCGTGGACAAAATGAACATTTAAAAACAAGGCGAACGAACAAAAACAAATTTATATTCTATAATATCAAAACTAACATTAATACATGAAAACATAACTAACTCTACTAACATACTGATAGTGTGTATATATGTGTGAGCTCGCGTGTGTATGTGTGTGTGTGTGTGTGTGTGTGTAACACAACTAAACTACAAAAAGAATTGTAAAATTAAAATGTCCTTTTTTCTATGATTAGAAACCGGTAGTTTTTTAAAGACGGGAAAGCGTCTCATAGTTCTTGTACAATAATGTCTGCGAGGCATGGTGTTGCTGATACGGGGGAATTTGGTCAAAGAGAAGGTGTTGCCGCTACGAAGGAATTTCGTCAAAGGGAGAGTGTTGCCGCTACGAAGAAAAATCGTAAAAGAGGGAGAATGTGTTTTAAGACGGCGTATTTATAGAAAAAATCGTCTTATCAGTGGCTCAAGACGCAGGACTTGAATTTTCGCGCGCCGATGTAGTTGTAAGCATATCACGTGGTCCTCCTGGCCAATGGTTTCCCGAGATTGAACATTGAGCGTCCGCCATCTTTGTGGGAACAAGTGGCATACCGCCCAAATTAAATTATAGGAGTGTAAAGTCCTATAATATTACCATTTTGGCATAAATGGTAGTTGACGTTGTATCGTTCTGTTGCCTCTTGTTATTTTTATAGAAAGGAAACAAATAATGAACGCGTAGATACTGATGGCTTTCAATCAATGCTTGAGAGGAAGTTTACCTTATGCCGTGAATTGAAGAGAAAGAAAAAACACTTGTATATGGTTATGTGGGAGTTTTGTGCTTAGCCAGAGGTATCGGGTCCATTTGGTTTAGGAGGGAGAAATAATTGACCAGGAAATGGTCTCCTAAGGTATGCAGGGGAACAATTGTTGAAGTGTGCTCTCTCGAGATGGATAGTCCCTGTCTGCTGTTGGATTCGTCCCGAGTTGGAGAGAGAAATGTTATCTATCGTATCGGCTGGTCTTACCTAGCTGCCAGCCAAGAGGAATGAGAAAAGAAAAGAGAGAGGGAGTATGGTTAGCGTTGCCTTTTTATGGTGCCCGGGGAGGTGTGCCCGGTGAGGTGTGCCCGGGCAGAATGGCATGGGTTGTTCTCATTGGATGAAATGTATGATTTCAATGTTCCAATGGCAAAACAATTCCCGCACTAAATAATGGTTTGAAATTCTTTCTGCCACAGTTTACTTAATTTATTCATAATTCATTCGCTTAATGGTTCATGATTTATTCCAGCATTAACCTTTTATCACAATACCCAAAAGACTCCTCTGCAACAATATTAAGCTACTTTTTATCACAAACTTGTAACTCATAATTCACGACAACATTCACGGTTAGGGTGTTCCCATGGTGTAGTTGTGGGGATTGGCGTAGGTCAAGGGCAAAGCTGTTTTCCCGTTTGATATCTGACTCCATAATGAGGTTATTTTATTTTACTCCACGTTGGCTAATTGATGTAATTCCTTGAACAAGAAAGGCCCAAAAAAGAATTATACGAAAGAAGACAGCGACAGATAGGAGACGAAGACGTTTCTTTTCTATTTGTCCTTTATTTCTTGGGTTCAACAACCGTTCAATGGGTGAGGGGAATTTTTCCTGAATACAATTGAAATGGTTGAATCCCCCAGTTAAGGTATCTAAGAATACGTTAATCGTTTCTTGGTATATGCTTGTCCTCATTTGGTATTTTAAAGCTTCAACAATGGTTAGTTGTTTTGGGGAGTTTGTCGAAGTCCAGTGTTTTAGTTCGTAGTTCCATTTCGTAGCCTTTTATATTTCGGCATACTGTTAACCGAGAGGGCTGCTACTGGTGAAAGGACCAGCCAACGCTTCGCCCAAAGACGAAGGCGTGGCGTCTCCCACCAGCTAGCAAGGTGTTGTCACTTAGCTGGTCACTGCCTGAAAGAGAATCAGCCTCTTCTTCTTGTCGGGAGGTCCTTTTTTCTTCACGCATGCGTCGTCCCTTTTTCCTGTCAGAGACCTCTGGGAGTTTCTACATATTTTAATAATTTTCTTTTTTTAATCAATTTTTTAAAATTTTTAATTTATTTATTCATTCCCTACATAGTCATTAATGTACTAGATTGCGTCATTGTATTGAGTAACGTTATAACGTTCACTTTCGGACTAAATAAATAAAATCCCCTTAAAAGGCAAGAAATAGATGATACCCCGCACAAACTATTACGGACACAGACTACGCAGATGACATAGCGCTTCTGGCAAATACATCTACTCAAGCTGAATCCCTGCTGCATAGTCTGGAGCAGGTAGCAGGTGGCATTGGCCACCAGGTGAAAGCAGACAAAACGGACAACATGTTTTGTAATCAAAAAGGAGACATCCCCACGTGAAATGGTCATTCTCTAAAACTAGAGGATATCTACCTCGGAAGCAGTGTCTTATCTACTGAATATGATATCAATATGCGACTAGCTAGGGACGGCTATTGATTGGTTATCGATCATATGGAAGTCAGACATATCCCATAAAATAAAACGCAATTTTTTCCAAGTGGTTGCGTCAATTCTACTATATAGATGCACTACATGGACGCTGACTAAGCGTATAGAGAAAAGGCAAGACAGAAATTGCACAAGAATGCTACGAGCTATATTGAACAAATCCTGCAAGCAACATTCCACAAAACAGCTGCTGTACGGCCACCTACCCCCATCTCAAAAACTATCCAAATAAAACGAACAGACATGCAAGACACTGCTGGATAAGTAAGGACGAACTCATAAGTGACGTTCTCCCATGGACAGCTTCACACGGAGGGGCAAGGGTTGGACAACCAACTAGAACTTATGAAAAACAGCTCTGTACGGACACAGGATGCTGTCTAGAAGACCTGCCGATGGATGATAAAAACGGAGAGAGAGAGAGAGAGTCAAAGAAATCTGTGCTAGCATGATGACTGTTCGACAACGATGGTTGGTTGGTTAGTTGGTTGGGTTTTATGGCTTATCAACCTTTGAAGGTTATTCAATGCCAAATCCTGTTTATACATATACATGAAATATAAATGATTTGTAAAGAAAAAGTTGGTATGTAACAATTTTTAAATGAGTCAGAGCTCATTTGTTTGCGCATAGTTAAATGGTTTCAAGTATTACTATCTAATACAAATAATTCTATTCAGTATTATTCATTTGTTTGTATGCAGTTAAATGGTTCCACTTATTGCTATGTAATACTAGTAATTCAATCGGACATCAGTCATTTGTTTGCATACTTAAATGGCTTCAAGTGTAATTTATTAATAAATATTTCTATTTGAACTAAACACGGGACCTTAACAGGTAATACCACTTTAGGTCAAAGTGGGCCTAGGAGTAATGGTAATGAAGGGAACTTCCCATTCCCCAAACCTCCGGGATTGGAGCCTCACTATCAGATGGATAAGTTTCATGTCCAGGACACTCGTTGGTGGTGGGGTCTTACCCCGACGCAGAGATGCAGATAGCATATTCTTTTAGGTTTAGGTTTTAGGTTTGGTTTAATGGCATATCAACCTTTGTAGGTTATCTAATGCCAAAGCCATTCTCCTAGAAGAACTGTAGGGGTACTATTTAACCCATAGCTGGGAGGATAAGGGGGTTCATACCTTTTCCAAGAGTATTTGCCCGAAAGTGAACGTAATAGCGCGACCGGAGTACGAACTCGCGTACTACGATTCCGCAGTCCATCGCTTTAACCATTACACCAAGAGGACATCCCCAGCATATTCTATAGCCCGGTCGACTGGGCTTCTGTTCTTCTACAAGTATAGCTTTGGTATTAAATAACCCATGAAGGTTAATATGTCATTAGACAAAGAAACTGACTGTAAAACATTTCTTTTTTTTTTAACTTTTTAGCGATTTTTAAGAAAAAAAGAAGTCAATGATAATTATATAATGTTGAAATGTAACATATAGTCACATATAATAACAATTATATAATTTTGTAACATATAATGACAATAACAAAATATTGTAACATAATGTGACCGGGCCATTAGCCTAATGAGAAGAATGTTCGTCAATGATCCGAAAGAACGGGGTTCAATCCCAGGTCGAGTCATACCAAAGACTCAAAAAATGGTACTTGATGCAACCTAGCTTAACACTCGGCATTATAAGGTACGGATCAAGGGTAAAGTGGAACAATTCAGGGAATGTAGTAGCGCCCTTCCCTACACCTCGGTGTAGTAGCTATTGAAAAGGGAGCCTTCGGGTCACCCTCGACTAAGGTCGCCGACTTTACTGACAGTGGTAATTATATATGTAACATAATATAAAAGATAACGATGATTTTATTAAGTAACGATGTAATATCCAATGACAACTACATAATATTGTAACATGATAAAATAAATAATAGTAATTATATAATGTATGTAACTAGTTACATAATTCATTTTTGTAACGTTTTTAAACGTTTCATTACAATCCCCACCCCCACCCTCACCCCCACTTTTCATAAAATAGAATATAATGGTTAGAATACGTCGACTGTAATTACCGGAGAAGATATTTTTGGTATGACGCTTTACTGCATCTGACGGTGAGGCAGCAAAACCTTTTCACTCCCATTACTCCCAGGTCCCCTCTAACCCTGAGCGGTAGTACCTGTTAGCGTCCCATCCATAGATCAAATAGATCGTTTTAAAAATTATTTTTATTCGATTGGAATACTTGATACCATATAACTGTAAATTTTTTGTATCAAAAATAGTTACTTAACGCTATAATTGTTTACTAACGTTTGTTTGAGTGATTTTTAGGGCATATCAGCCGTTATTGGTTATTTAATACCAAATCCTGTTTTTACATAGATATTAGATATATGATTTGTAAACACATTTCGTAGATACACACTATTAAATGATCAAACAGTTCTATTTCTAACAATTCAATTTAGCATGTCATTTGTTTGCACTCAGTTTAAATGTCAAACAGTTCTATTTGACCCATAGATAGGACCGTTTGAGGGCCTGAGTGAACCTGGAAGCAATGGCAATGAAGAGGTACTCTGCATTTCCCAAATCTCCAACATTACTAGAGCCTCACCATCAGATTGTTTAGTGTCATATAAAGGACACTTTTCGAGGGAGTCTTACCGTGGCCTCCGCGATATATATTATAGCGACGGCTACGGTCTTACTCGTCTGCAGAGATACACTCGGTGTATTATACAACCCCAGCCGACTGGGCTAATTGCTTACTAAGGATTATGATTAGTTACTTGAAACCATACAATTGCGAGCAAATTTTTTGTATTGGATAGGAATACTTAACATCATATAGCTGGATGGAAAAACTCTTAAGAAACAACTACACAAAAATGTCAATATAAATATATAATGAATCCAATTCTCTAACTTCTTGTCATAAAATAACCCTAGACGTGTTGATATACCGTTAAAATCAATCAAATTATATAGTATTTCATTTTTAATGACTATAAATTTCGATAGTTATTTTGGTTTTCGAAAAGTTAAAACATATCAATAAAAAATAAAGTGCAACCGAACTGTCAGTGGTGGAAATACCCGCACTCGAAATAAACTGTTATCAAGAAAAACTAATATTCCAACAACAACAGCAAGAACTGTAAACTGTATAAGTCTTTCTTAAAAAAAAAAAAACAATGCACATTTTTACTAAACGGGAACAATTATGTCTTACACCGTTTCTTCTCAGCCATATCCTTTTGTTTCTTAGTTGGTATCATCAAGAGACAAAACATTTTCTAGCCGATGTGTTATTTTTTTAAGTAGATTTATTTTTTTCTTTTCCATTAATAACTTATTTGTTTATATGATAGTTTTTATTTTCCACATTACTGTAAAAAGAATGAAGCAATATAGCAATCTTGTAGATTGACTGAGAAATCTCATCAAGCCGACAACAACGATGGGATGCATTTAAAACTGCTACTTGACAATATTTTGTCTTTTTATGCATTCATTATTCCTCATTTGAAAGGTAAGTGAAAAAAATGTTTTCAATCTTAATGACATACGCCCACCCCTTAAAAATACATTTAATATATACGGCTGTTGATTTATGTTAATGATATCAGTTTTTTTAATCATTTTGTGACATGCACTGACATTTTTTATTAAAAAAAACGAGCGGGGGGGGGACATTCTTAACATATCAAATCATGAGTTATGTCCCTTGTTGAAAAAAAACAATTCAAGAAGGAACGAAACGACACTAAGGGAAATGACAGACAGGAAGAAAAATAACCAAATTACTTGAAAAAAAATCTTTATTATAAAAGCGATTTGATTTGAATTTTACTAGTTAATATCCTTCCCTTTATTATTTTATTTTGTACTTAATTGTCCAAAATATATGTGGTTATGTAAATATAGTTATTTACTAAGATTAGCTTAGTTGTGACACAAGGCCAGAAGTATGGAGCGCTTAGTGAAACTCAAACTCACTAACAATAGTCTGTTAATTTAGCTTGCAAACCATTACACCACGTGAGGCGCCTGTAGTTATTTATAAAGGTACTAACAATATATTTTTTAAAACAAATTAAAAAATGATTAAAGTTATTATTTAAGGTAAAATTTTAGTTTTATTTGAAAGATAGCAACATCATAATCATCAATATTAAAAGCAAAATGATAATATTTATCTAATTAATTTTAATAGATTTTAAAGAATTTAATTCACCAAAAGTTGATAATTTTCCTCGACTAGAAGTTGCATAAATTAACAAGTGTTATTAAGATTTAAAGATACTTTTAAAGTTTGTTTGAATGAAATTAGTTACTAAAAACATTAATAAACCAATTTATGTAAAAAATATTATTTACCCATTGATGATGATATTACTTACTATGGTATTTAAATCCAAGTAGTTGATCAAAATTAATGACAAGATAATTTGTCCATCATTTTACATACAATTGTTAAGGTGTGCTTTAGTTTCCTGCTAGACATTATTAATATGGCAAGTTAATTACACCCCCACCCAATTTTTTATGAATTGAAATTGTATCAGTAATTGTTTTTTTTTCTTTTTATCATTCAGGGTTTTCAGACAATTGTTGTCATCTTTACTGTTATAATATGTATAAGAAAAATCATCATGCTTCATCTCAGAAATTCTGACAACTAGTTTATTTTTGGTATTTAATCTTGAAAATGGAAAATAAACACATTAACATGGTTTTTGAATGTACACTTGAGAAAACAAAATAATCATTTTTTATATTATCAATAATTCATTATTAAAATAGTGAAATAATAATACTTTTTAATTGCCTTTTTAATATTTAATGTTTTACTTGGTAATAATTGACAATTTTTTCATTACCCCTAAAACACTAATTTTCCCCTTTTTTATATTTCCTATTTTTATAACAGAATTTACATTTTTTTCATACATTTCTAAAAGCTTTTCAGAGAATAAACAAAAAAATTTACTTGAATTGCAAAAGTATGACAACATTACAAGCATGCAGTTTTTAAAAAATGTTTATTTAGCAGTTTATCAATTGAAATTTAAAATGCATTAAATTAATTTGAATTAAAAATGAATGTTTGAAAAGAAATAATTGAAAGAATAAAATTTGCAATATAAAAGAATTTAGAGGACAAAATTCAATATGAAGAAATTTAAAGTAAATTTTAATATGAAGAGAATGACATTAAAGCCAAATTTAGTATTTAGCTGGGTATGTTTTTAGGGCGCGTTTGTGTGTAATTTTAAATGGTAAATTCCGCAACTTTCTAGTTCAGTTACAGACTCAAAAAGATAACACAGACAATAAAGTTTTTAAAAAAGAATTTTATAGAACAGAAACAAGAAAGAAAGGGATAGAAAAGATAAAGTGTTGCAAATTTTAGTGTAATTTGCAGGAACTTATCTGAGAGAGTGTCTTGAAGTTCTTTAAATTTGAGTATTTTTTTCTTTTTAGTTTTGTCAAAATATTTCAGTTTTCATTTAATTTTGAGTCTTCTAAAAGATTGTTTTTTCAGCAAAGTTCATGGGTTGAATTTTCTTTCAGTTGGTTGTAATTCATAGAATTTCAGTTGTCGACTTTCGTTTGATTTTAGTTTCATTTCTCAGGAAGCTTCTTGCCTATTAGAATACTTATTGGCTATTCAAGAAGCGTGTGATGAAACCTTTTCACTGGCGATTTTTACAGCCTTAACAGTCTGGTCCCCAAGTTCTTACTGAGGGCTCAATAGTAGTTTTCGATGAATAGTGGGGAATAGCTTTTTGGTGCTGGTCTGTCTGGATTACTTCTCCCTTTTCCACTCTGGCCAAATCAAGTGCCACACATGGTCGGTTTGTTTCCTTGTTAGAAATAAATTTTTATAAAAATGGAATTTTTCAACCTGAAGGGACAAAACTGGAAATTGCTTAACAAATGAATGTTACAGTAGGTTTCCATACTTTTTTTCATCTAACATTTCTTATATCTTAAAAAATTTGTAAAAATACTTAAAAAAGATGCTCCCAGTTGTTTATGTAATATCTATATTTTTTTTTATTTGTAAAAATATTCTTTATCTAATAAAATATTTAGATTTATCCTGTGATTGGAGAAAGATACATTGAAATTTAATGTAAATCTAAGATTGTCTTCTTTTTTAAGCCAAACAAATATCGATTACTGAATTATTTTTTTAACAATTTAAAAGAAAATTGTTTTTTCTATTAAATTAAACATTTTTAAAATTTTAAATTTAGTATTCACATTTAGAGTAGTGTTTTCTTTGAACAACTCCCAATTTCAAAATTTTTTCTTTATCTCATGCACACTTACAGACTTTTGTCTTTCTCTGATAAACTGAAAATAAATGCTATATCCTATATCCCTACCGATTTCATAGCACCACTCTCATGGGTTGGGTAAAGTTAAATGACCTGAATAAAATCAGCTAGTTTTTTTATAAAATAACTGATGCATTATAAAATTCACTCATTTATAAATAGATATTTAAATTTCATTAAAATCAGATAAATCCCTGATTTTAGTGATTTTTTAAAAAGTTGGGTTTGTGATTTATTACTAAAATAAAAGTCTATGGTGGCCATGTTGACTGTACTTATGATATATATATATATATATATATATATATATATCCGTTACCACACAACATCTGGGCATTCAAAATTGCTTGATTCTGCCATATGCAAGTATTTGAATGCTATAAATAGTTGTGCGGTTAATTATATTGTTGAGTGCTTTCATGTCTTACATACAGCTAGGACAAAACAAAATTTGGTCATCCTAGAGGCCTTTTACATCCTATTTTATAGGCCAACTCTGTGCAAGCAAAATCCAAAGCACTTCTTAAATTTAATCAGAGATAATTGTTGCTTGACTAGGGGTGATTTTAATTAATTTTTTTTTCTTCTTCTCTCTTGGTCTTGCTACCATTTTCCTTTTCACCCTTCTTTTAATCAATTAATCTGTTTACATTGTTTTAAATGACTTTCGATAGGGTCACTTGACAAACATCAGATGAAAGGGCTCTAGCGATTCCAATAAAGTTTGCTTATTTATTTATTTTTTCCTCTCCATTTATTGCTATCTCCTTATTGCATATGTCTCTTAGCATTTGTCTGTATAAATTAATATGTACCAATAACTTATTTATATATATATAAAACCGGCTCATTGGCCTAATGGGTAGAGTGTTTACCAATCCCAGATCACATCATACCAAAGACTTTAAAAATAGTACTTGATACCTCCTTGCTTAACACTCAGCAATATAAGATACATATCAAGGGTAAAGTGGAGCAATCCAGGGAAAGGAGTAGCACCCTCCCCTACACCTCTGTGTAGTAACTATTGAAAAGGGACTTCTGGTCGCCTTCAACTACAGTCGCTAACCTTACTTATATATATAATCATTATCATCATCCTTACTTACATTCACTGGCATATTTAGACCACATGTCAGGAAAGAATTGGAAGAAATTTTTTCATTAATTTTTTTTAAGCATAAAAACCCGCTTCTATTCAGGCAAATTGGCAGTTTTGAAAAATATCAATTTCATAGGATTTTAGAAGCGGAAAGTTTTGTTTTCAATATAAATCCTTTATTGAAATAATCTCTGTCTTTCTGACACACGTGTGTACTAATTATCTTTCCTTTGTTTTTATTTTGAAATGTCAACTTGGATCCTGATAGTTTTCTCCCACTCCTACTATCATGGATTTTTCTCCTCCTCCTTCTCCTCTTCCTCAGGAATAATAAAATAAAAACATAAATGTGGGCAAATTGTTTGCATTAGATAAGAATACTTGATACCATAAAACTGTGCAAAGAAATGATTATTACTATTAAATAGGATAGTTACTTAAATCCATTATATGTGTATAAATTATTAATATTAGGAACAATTGAAACCATATAACTGTGTGGAAATTATTTGTATCATATTTCAGTATTAGATAACATTAGTTTGGTTTGGTTAATGGCATATCAACCTTCATTGGTTATTTATTACCAAAACCAAACCTTGCAGAAAAGCAAAGGAACTATTTAACCCATAGCTGGGGGGATAAAGAAGTCCATGCCTTTCTCAAGAGTATCAGTTAGAAAGGGAATGTAATTGTGTAACTGGAGTTCAGATGATTTGCTTATTTTGAGGCTGCTGTCTAGCACTTTAGTGTTTTCACAGGGACTCCTCTAAATAACATCGAAAATATAAGTAGTTATGTTTATAATCTAACATTTAGAAATGAATCAAATGTTGATAGTAAATAACACATAAGGGGTTGATATGCCATTGAACCAAATCATTTTAAATAGTAGTATTTATTCAATCCTTGAGAAATGCACTTGCAATCATACTATAAATATACATATTTATTTTACATAGAGGAATTATATGTTATATATTGAATTACCATGATAAGAAAATTGTTCTATTTTCTTATCATGGTAATTCAATTTGTAATATATAATTCCTCTATTTAAAATAAATATGTATATCTATTTTCTTGCCCACAAGGTTATGATCACACAAAGAGAGATGTATATCTCCTAATTGGGAAAAAGTGACCCAGAAGGTGACCGTGTCCTCTGTATGAATATGGATGTAACTATAAGACACATCAGGTTAACTGGTCACATGTTTACCATGACTAGTTAACTTGGCAATGCTTGTGTGAGATGCAGATCGGTGGCTCTGTGGTAGTGTCTTGGATCTGCATTTTGTGGTCGCTGGTTCAATCTCCAGTGGAGGAGATCACGGTATACACTGCTGATGAGATATAATAAGATCAAAACAGCTGTCCAGTTTTTCTGTATGTTGCACGCAGTGCTTGCTGGATTTTCTTTTCATCGTAATTCAATTTATACCATACTATAAGTATTTTTAAAAAGCATACTTTTTCCCACAGCTTTAAGCTTTAAAGTTTGGGGTGTGTATTATACACAAGAACTAAATATTGATTTTTTTATCCTGCTATGGGCATCAACATATGCATGATGGTATGACAATTCAAGTTATATCTATGGTCCAAACTAACTAATGTTTAATAAACATTTCTGTTTTATGCTGCTGATGAGAAATAGCCACTGGAATGTCTGTTTGTTTATAATATTGTTTCTCCTAGAATGAATGTATTTTTGGCATGAGCTTTTTGCATTTTTGTGTGAAAATCTCTGCGTGTGTGCTTTAAATGTTTTGTTTCAAAACATAAGTAAACTATAAATTTTATTTTTAACCTTTTAAAACTTGAACAAATGTTAAATTTAGCTGCAACACATTCTAAAAAGTTAGTGTGTATTATATAGAAGATAGTTTTTTTTTCCTTGTTTGCCTTTTCTTTTTTTTTCAGAAATTTCATAGGCCAAATTAAGAGGTGTATGTTATACATAAATAATCATGATACTTAAATGTTTTCTCTTTCACTGACTTTTTTATAGTTAAAATTATTCCAAGAAATAATTATAGAAAAAGAATCAATTTAATGTATTTCAATATTAACAATTTAAGGCATAATATACTATATACCACTGAGGGTTGGCTGGTTTTACAGTATATCAACCCTTGTTGGGTTACTCAATGCTAAAGTCAATCTTTTTTTTAAGTAATTAATGATAGTTTCAAGTAACTATTGTTAAACAAATGATTTATACAGATTTATACAGTTTTAAGTATTCCTATCTAATACAGATAATTTGCACACAGGTATATGGTTTCAAGTATTCCTGTCTAATAATAATAATTTTCACACTGATCTCTTTGGCCCATACATGAGACAACTACCTATTTAGTTGATGAAAAAATAATGAATCAAAATAAAAATGTAACTCGGAATGGGCAAAAAGGAATTCTTTGTAAAATTGCATCTTTGTTTCTCTAAAAAGAAAATGAGTCATAATAATTTAATTATTTCTATTATAAGAATTAAAAATATGATAAATTCATTATAATTTATATTTTTTTAATAGTAATGAATAAGAGTTAAAAACCTGAATTTGGTGTTGGAATCATTTTATTCCCTGTGTAATATTGCACTGTTCATCATATGAGCATTTTTAAACACAACTGGAAAGGTTTTGAAATGTTGAAAAGGAGAACTGATGCAGCTACGGTTCTAGTTTTCATGGGTGAAAAAGTCATGGTATTATTTTCTTTAGGTTTGTTTTGGTTTCTTTGTTTAATGACATATCAATCTCAGTGGGTTATTTAATGCCAAAGACATCATTGTAGAAGGACATTAGTGATTCTATTTAACCCATAGGTGGAGGAATAAGGAGGTTCATACCTTTCTCAAGATCATTTGTCTGAAAGTGAACATAATCATATTCATATTTACCAACCCTTCCACTCGGGTAGGATATGACACAAGGTCAATTTTTAAGCGGAGTTTAACAGGTTTGAATTTGGAGTTTTCCTTCCCCTAGACTAGTTGCCTCACCAAGGCTGAAGAATCTAGTCTGCCCTACTATTTATCCATAGCTGGAGGGAGAATAATGGGATTCATACCTTTCCCAAGGGTATTAGTGCTATGTGAAATGCAATCAGTCTCGTCCAGGATTTGATTTCGTGTTGCTGTGTCCATTTCCTATGACAATAACCATTACACCACAGGCACCTCCGAAAGTGAACATAATAGTGTGACTGGAGTTTGAACTCACTTAATTTGAGGCCACAGTCCAGCACTTTAGCCATTATGCCATAGGGCCAACTCTATTTTCTTTCGAAAAATGATACTATATAAACTTAAATGTGCTAGAAAATTTATGAAATCAGCAGCCATCTCTCATTATAAAATCATAAAACAAGAACCAGGTTGCTATATTGAAACACCTGGCTAAAATTGTATGAAAAGAAAACCAAGTTGTACTAGATGTATGTTAGATAATTTAATATTTGATACTTAACTTTTTTAATATATAGAAAAAAATTGAAAAACAAGATAATACAAAAAGAAGAATTTAACATAAAAGAAAGTCAACGCTATAACATTTCGTTTCTAATGAAGCATTTTCGGAACTAGGAAGGATGGTGTCAAGTGATGATAAATCACTGATGGATGTTTAATAAAATACAAAACAAGGAGAAAATATTATAAATAGAGAAAGGGGTAAATGTTTAATCAATAAATCTGCATTCATATTTAAAAATATGTCTTGTGACTGTTTAAGACAATGCTGTAGAACAAATAGAATCATTAACAGAAATAATGAATTAAAAGAAGAAGGAAGGAAGAAGAAAAAAGAACAAAAGAATAAGAGATAAGGAAATAAAAAATAGAGGCAGGGGAATGTAGGGTAAGAGAAGAGGGAGAGAAAGGGAACAAGTTAATACATTATATGTAGATAACTAATTATCATATTTATCATATTTACCCAACCCCTCCACTCGGGCAGAATATGACACCAAGGTCAATTTTTTTAAGGTTTGAATTCAAAGTTTTCCTTCTTCTAGACTAGTTGCATACCGGGGCTAAAGAACCTAGTCTGCTCTACTATTTACCCATAGCTGGAGGGAGAATAATTGGATTCATACCTTTCCCAAGGGTATTAGTGCTATGTGAAATGCAATCAGTCGGGTCCAGGATTTGAACTTGTGTCGCCGTGTCCAATTCCTGCGACGATAACCATTACACCACGGGCACCTCCAATCCTGTAGATAAGTAATTATTGTGAAATCAAAAATCAAACCTATGTCAAATGATATGTCTACAAATTAGAAATTTTAAAAGTAGAAAACCTAGTTGTGAGAGAAAGGTAGATGAAGTTTCAAATGAAAGTAGCTAATCTAAATAGATAAAATATTTACCAGGGAAAGGGAAGTGAACTGATATATCCCCATAGATTTTATAACAACAAATATTTTCTGTTGGAAAATTTTTAAGTTTTAAAATATCTTTAAAAATTCTTAAACTTTATTAACATCATCACATGCACAGAGAATGATAGAACAACAATATCAAATAGATTTCATTACCCAAATTTTGAAAAAATATCAATTATAAAATATCTCCTTAAAACTCTTAAACTCACAACATATTCACATGATGTTATGACACATATGATATGACAGTATCAGTAGTTTTTTCAGTCATTTCTAAATCTTTCCAGTTGTGTTTGAAAATGCTTGTATGATGAAGAGCAAACTGTTCCACAAGAAATAAATCAATTTTTGTTTTCTTATTTTATTATTCCGAGGATTCTTAAGCATTGTCAATAATACTATAATCTTTACATTCCTAGATTGTCCAGTGTGAAGAAAAGGAGGAACATTAACACCAGTCATTTGTTTAAAAAAAATAAATTTTGTGAATATATCATATTGTAAAGTCATGAGGATATCTTTATCAGCTGAACACCAGATCTCAAAATATGCAAATAAGCACAGAAAATAGATATCTTTGTAAAGCATATTAACTTGAGTTTTCAGCAGTTTTTGGAAGGTACATTTATAGACACACGTCAAAGGAACTGGTACATTTACAAGATAACTTGATGTAAATTTTCATGATATTCAACTTGGAAATATATTACTGGATCACAGTCTGGAACTAAATTATATTTATTTAAGGTATATTTCACCAAAATTGGTTTTGAAAAGATATGGAAAGTCCTTCTAGAGAGAATGTATATTCTTGTGAGACTTATGGAGATGCATCTTTAGATGAATCATCATTAGAAAAACACATGCAATCTCACACAGAAGCCAAACAATATTCTTGTCAAGAATGTGACTATACATGTTCTCAGGAATCTCAACTGAAGACGCACCAGCAAACACACATTGAAGAGAAACCAAATTCTTGTGACATTTGTGGATATTCAACTAAATACATCTCTGCTTTGAAAAGACACTTGCGTAGACACTCAGGTGATAAACCCTATTATTGTCACATTTGTGGATATAAAACTACAAATAATGATACTTTAAAAACACATGTACGTACACACACAGGAGAGAAACCTTATGCTTGTGAGTTTTGTGAGTCTTCGTTTTCACAGAGATCAGTTTTGAATGCACACTTGCGAATACATACTGGAGAAAAACCTCATACATGTGGAATATGTGGAAATGCATTTTCTAGAAGTTCAATTTTAAAACAACACATAAGAATACATACTGGAGAGAAACCATATTCTTGCAACATTTGTGGATATGCATGTTCAGCCAGTTCTGCACTGGAAACTCACAAGCGAACACACACTGGGGAGAAACCATATTCATGTGACTTTTGTGGATATGCATGTTCAACCAGTTCTGCATTAAAAAATCACAGGCGAACACACACTGGAGAAAAACCATATTCATGTCAGATTTGTGGATATGCATGTGCTGAAAGTTTAGCATTAAAAAAGCATATACGAACACATACTGGAGAGAAACCATATTTGTGTGATGTATGTGGCTCTTCATTTTCACAGAATTCAAATTGGAAAGAACATTTACGAACCCACACAGGAGAGAGACCATATTCTTGTAATATATGTGGTAGTGCATTTTCAAATAGTTCAGCTTTAAACAGACACAAAAGAACACACACAGGAGAAAGGCCGTATCCTTGTGAAATATGTGGATTTGCATTTTCTCAGAGTTCATGTTTGAAAAAACACCTTCGAATACATGCTCGTCAGAAATTATTTTCTTGTAAAAAGAGTTGATCATTATTTTCATGAGGTTTAAGCTTTGGAAATATTAAGTAATTGAAGATATTCTTAGGACAGTTGTTTCTAAACCATACCCCATGGCTCACTGGTATATTATGAGATGTATTTGGAAAATGAATGTTTATAGCCATCATAAATGAAACAAATATTGTAGCAGAGTATTTGACAAATTTAGAATGGCATTTGAAATTTTATTTTCCATCATTAAACAAAAAAAAAAACTGAGTTGATTTTCAGACCTGTTCATTAATATTTATCGTAAATTACTCCAGGAAAAATAATTGGTTTTGATATCCAGTGATCATAGCATGAAGAATTACTGTCTATACTTTGATATTGTGTGATTTTCTGAGACTTTAATTTTAGTTTATTATTAGAAAGTTGTACATGAGATACAAACTTTTTGTGTGTTAAAAGTTGACCTAAGCAAAGGTCAACTGTAACTCTAAGAAACTGACAACTGTAAAGCAATTTTTAAAAAATTTTTAAGTCATTTTTAATTATAATAATGAAGCATTGTAATTTAGATAGAGGTAACAAATAACCTATCTTTAATGTAATCTGTTGACTACCACTTGTTAGCTAAGCTTATCAGTTGTTAATTTTTTCTATTCACATACTAGTAACCCATCAACTGTGTTTATATTACCTTATTGCAGTATTTTTGGTAAAATCATTCCAAGTCAGAGAAAATATATCTCCAAAAACATGTGAAGCTTAACCTAGCCTACTGAAAATAGAACTCATATTATACACAGGATATATGAAATCATCTTTTGGAGATCAAATTTTGCGGAATAGCATAATATGCCAGATCAGATGATATTTGAGTATATAAAAGTAAAGTTGGCGACCTTAGTCGAGGGTGACCCGAAGCCTCCCTTTTCAATAGCTACCACACAGAGGTGTAGGGGAGGGTGCTACTCCATTCCTTGGATTGCTCCACTTTACCCATGATCTTTACCTTATAATGTTGAGTGTTAAGCAAGGCGGCATCAAGTACCATTTTTTTGAGTCTTTCGTATGACTCAACCTAGGATTGAACCCTGATCTCCCGAACCATTAGCAAACACTCTACTCATTAGGCCAATGGCTTGGTTGAGTATATACCTATTTATACATTTTGAATTTCTATCAAAGAAGAGTACCTATAAGAATTTTTTTTAAATGTTTGAAAAATTTAAATATAAATGAGAGAGAGAGAACATTTTCGAGATGGTATGTTCACACACACAAAATTATAGAAATAGCTCTCTGTTCTATACCCTTCATCTGGAAGTGAATCACTAGTCACTTGCGACGGTGTAGACATTAAAAATTTGAGCCTAAAATAATGGCTAAAAATTTTTATTTATAATTCCTCTCTACTCAAAAATTTGTACAAAATAAGGAAAAGGAAAAAAGATGCAATTTAACAGTTTGAAAAAGACTTAACTGAATTTTCATGCTGAAAAAAAATATCTGACTGAATTGGCACTAATACTTCTGGATCCTACCTTCTCTCTATAAATAATGGTTTCAAAAAGAATTTAATAGTAGTGGGAGAGACAAGACTGAAAAAAATCATCATTCTGTGGAAGTCAACTACCTCAAGAAGAAATCTTTGTTGACACATTGTTAACCAAATAACTGATGTCCATTTTTTGAAGGATGCTTCTTTTTAACAAATCAGAAAGACAAGCAAAATTCTCACTACTTTTTATTTTCACTGTTGAATTAATTTTCAATAACACATCTTCCAAAGTTATCTTTTTGATGAGGCATTTCCTGACAACAATTGAAGAATTCAACTTTCTTCCAAAGATAATTTCAGGAAAAAAAGATCAGCAACATCTGCCAAAAAACCCTTATCAACTACTTAGAAGATAATTCTGGTAGCCCTTTAAGATATAAACTGTTCAACAAATCTTCATTACTGATCAAGCCTCGGACAGAGAAGATGTGTGAAGTTTTTAATCCAATCTTCAAAATAAAAATTTCTTCACAAACTCAAAATAGCAGTGAATCCATCTTTTTGGAACATTGAGAGAATTATAATCTCCTTACAATGTTTTTCTTTTTTTCTTCATACATGTTCTATTGTAGTATAGAAAATAAATGTTTTTTTTTCAACCTTCTGCATTTTTCTTTTTTCTTAGTACATTTTCTATTGTTGTATGGAAAATGTTTTCTTTCCTCTTTATATATTGAGTATGTGGTCTTCATTTGCACACTATTTCTTTTTTGTTTTTAATATTGTTTGTCTTTGGTGGTCATTTTACTCTTGTGAGAGATACAACTAATTGACCTTGAGGGGTTGGGTAAGTACATAAATTTAAATGACGATTTGAAATGAAGACAAGTGCACTGCAGAGAAACTTATACAAAAAAGTATTGATACTAAATCTTTAAATTTTTTTATTTCAAAATTTAAATAAAGATGTGTGCTCAGCTGAATTACATAAAATAAATTGATATCTTGGTTGATAAGTCATTCATAATTTTCAATACTTTTTGTCGAAACACAAGATTGTGTAAGTGCAGCACTCTCCATATTTGTCATATCTAGTTCTGTGTTGTCTTTTCTTGTTTCCTAAAATGAACATTTATCATAAAGGTAAGATTTAAGGATGTGGAAGACATTAAAAAAATATCATTCTCCAGCTTCAGATAATATCAAAAGAACAGTTTCAGATGTACTTTGACCAACAGAAAATTCGCTGGAATAAGTGTGTTAAATACCAAGGGAACTATGTGAAAGAAAATGTTTCACTTACTATTCATTTCAGTCTTGAAAAATACAGTTTAAATTCTTTATACATTTTGAAGACAGTTCATATTTGTCTTTTTTTTAATTATAATTATTTGTGGAATTGATGAGCCTGTTGTTCACCATGCAGTTTCTAAAATTTTGGACTCAAACTGGAAACAACCACCCTCACTTCCAGTTCTAAACAGATTTTTGAGCAACTCTTGCTTTTAAACATAGCCACCACTAAAAGACCAGCTTAAAGAAGATGCCATTGAAAATGGAATGAGGATTTGCTGAATGCTTTTTCAGATACTGAAAATAAGTTAATTCCCTACTGGCAAATATTGTTAAAGTATTGTAATTCATGTGAACTTCTTTATACCTTCTTGAAATCTCATTAACACATAGAATTATAATTTCTTGGAATTAAAAACATTTTCAAATATTTCCTGACACTCTGGAGATTTGGAGCACACACTTTGGAAATCACCAAGTTTACTGGATAAATATAATTTGAGACATGAAAATTCAATCTCTACACGTCTTTCTTTTCAACCAAACTTTTTGAAATGTGTGAGTATTTTCCCAGGTTAAAATACAATTTTGACATTTGTATGAATATCATTCATGTATTGTAAGTATTGCAATAAAATTGAAAAAGGTATGAGAAAAAGAATCATGAGTTTATTGATTGATTTTAATGACATGTTAACTTGTCTAGGATTATTTTATGCCTAAATTATGCAGTCATTTTTGCATTTTTTTGTGTAGTTGTTTAAGAGTTGTCTTTTTTGCATATGGTCCTATCAAATACAAATACTTTTTAAGCATATATATTTAACTCCAAGGTGGGTTTCTTTCTTTTTTAATGGCATATCAACCTTTATTGGTTATTTAGTGCCAAATCCATCCTAGTAGAAAAATAGTATTTGTACTATTTAACCGATAGCTTGGGGAATAAAGAGGTTCGTAGTTTTCCCAAGGGTATTTGTCTAAAAGTGAGTGTAATAACACAACTTGAATACTTTGATTTGGTTTTATGTCATATCAATCTTTGTTGGTTATTTAATGCCAAATCCTGTATATATATATATATATTGAATATATATATATGATTTTTAAACACATTTTGTAGATAATATTCTTAAATGACCCTGAGCTCTTTTTTGCATACACTTCAATGGTTTCAAGTATTGTTATATAACAATCACAATCTAACATCAGTCATTTGTTTTCACCCATAGTTTGTTTTATTTGACCCCTTAAATAGGACCCAATCAAGTGCTACCACTCTGGGTTAGAGTGGACCTGGGACCAATCCCAGGCAATGAAGGAGTACTCCACATTCCCCAAAGATCCAGCATTGCTGGAACCTCACCATCAGATACTTTAGTTTCATATCCAGGACACTCATTGAGGGAGTCTTACCCCTCTGCAGAGATGCAGTTGGTGTATTCTACAGCCTCAGCTAACTGGGCTAAGCACAACCTGAGATCAAACTCACTCACTGAGATGTCACAGTCCAGCATATTAGCCACTACACCATAGGGACTCCCCTCCCTTAGATGGGACCCTAACAGGTACTGCCATTCAGAGTCAGAGTAAATACATGAGTTTTGATATTTATTCAATAAAAATTATGTTAAATATTGGATGTGTGGAGGAAAAAAATGAACACTCATCGGCACAGAGAATGTTGACACCACTTGTACTAGAAGCCTCAAAATAAGAAATAAAAGACAAATAACAAGAAACACAGACATTTAAATAGCAAAGTAAGTGGATAGTATAAATGCATGAGCAATACAATATGCCTGAAAAATACAAGCCCAATTGGCTGGGGCTGTAGAATACATTGACTATCTCTGCACAGGGGTAAAACTCTCCCAATGAGTGTCCTGTATATGACACTAAACAATCTGTGGGTAAGACTCCAGTACTGCTGGAGCTTTAGAGAATGCAGGGTACCCTTTCATTGCCATTGCCATTGCTCGTAGGTCCACTCTGACCCGGAGTGGTAGAACTTGATAGGGTCCTATCTATGCGTCAAATAGAACTGTTTGACATTTAAAGTGATTGGTTTGGTTTGTTGGGTTTTATGGCATATCAACCTTTGTTGGTTATTTAAAGCCAAATCCATTTTTATGTAAATAATCAGTTCTATTTCAAACAATTCAGTTTAGCATGAGTACACAGTGTGTCAAAAACATTTCTATTTCAAACTATTAAAGCAGTTATATATAACAATTCAGTTTAGTGTAAGTACAGTTTCAATGTCAAAAACAGTTCAATTTCAAATAATTCAGTTTAGCATAAGTACACAGTTTAAATGTAAGTACAGTTTAATTGTAAAAAATATTTCTATTTCTAGCTATTCAGTTTAGTCAAGCAGTTCTAATTCAGCTAATTCAGTTTAGTATAAGTACAGATTTTGTTTACACACAGTTAAATGTCAAAACAGTTCTATGTTAAACAATTCAGTTTAGTGTAAATACAGTTTCAATGTCAAAAAACAGTTATATTTAAAATAATTCAGTTGAGCATAAGCACGCAGTTTAAATGTAAGTACAGTTTAATTGTCAAAAACATTTCTATTTTAAGCTATTCAGTTTAATCAAACAATTCAGTTTAGCATATGTATGCTGTTAGTTCTATTTAACCCATAGATAGGGTACTCCGCATTCCCCAGAGTTTCTGCATTGCTGGAACCTCACCATCAAATAATTTAGTGTCATATCCAGGACACTCGTTGGTGGGGGGTCTTACTCGTCTGCAGAGGAGCAGTCGGTGTATTCTACACCCCCAGCCGACTGGGCAATTATACTTTTGGATTTATTTCCATAATTTACTTTCATATATATACATAGATATTGTAAAAAATGTATACACACTTTGGCCAGTGATTGTGATTTTAAAAAAATCGTTCAATTACACCCAACCCTGATAATCAACACCACACTGTAAACTCAGGTAAGTTTACATGGTGTTCAACCATAATATGCAGGTTCTAATGTGCCCAGTAGTTGAACCATTTAACTTTACAGCACAAAATCTGCAAGAATCAGTAAGTTGAAAGTAGCAATTGAAACAGAAAGCATCCAAATATCAACTGAAATGATTTATGGGGTTTAAAATTCCATCTGTTCAAGATATCAGCAGTATCTTAAATAGATTGGTCATCTGTTTAAACACCTGCGAAAACATAGTGATATTTGCAATTCCATCAATTCACATAATCAGCAGTGACAGGAACAGAGCGATCATCAGTTTGAACACCTGTGATAACTCAGTGATGTTTTCAATTCCATCTATTCACGTTATTAACAGTGCCTGGACCAGAAAGCTCGTTAGTTTGAATATTTGAGAAACTTCAAAATCTTCAATACTTGTTTTCTTTAACTTGGATTATAAAAATTATATATCATACTAAACATTTGTATCTATAATAAATGAAAATACAAGGTGCAATGGATAAATTGTCACCATTATGAATTATTAATTTCATGCATATGTTATGTTGTTTTGTTTTGTTTAGGGTTTTGTCTTCTATGTAGCAAACTAGAGTTAGTTGGACACTGTCTGTGAGGAAAGCAGCACTGTGATTACAATTCACTCCTCCAGAAATTTAGAAACTGCTTGCTGTACAGCTTGGCATTCTCAACAGAAGCTCTAATATGAAGATTTCATCATGCATTTCAGTGTCAAGTACTGAGGATTCAAAAAGAATCAGATGGGTCCAGTGCTGATTATTAAGGTACAGCAGCTTGGAAGCCTCACTCTGATAGTTCTGATATGAAAAGAATTCCCAAATTTGTTTGGTGAGATTGAGGCCATGATTAACAATGATCCTAGCAAGTCAATCTGGTCTATAGCCATAGACATGGGAGTGTCTTAGTTTCTTATCAATCAAGTAGTACATGGAAACATCTAGTATTTTTCATAGATGATTAGAAAGGGCCAATTTTTATTACAGGTCATGAAAGACAAGAGGAAAGACTGTACTGCAAAGCCTTGAGACAAACTCAAGCATCCCCTCTAACCAAACATACTTTTTCTCAAATGAGAAAAAATTGTCAGGATCAGATAGAGAACCAACAAAACAATTGTTGACTTGCTCTGTCTCCACAAGATGTACCGATATTGATGAAAATCAAACACTCAGTTAACATCAAGGTGTTTGGAGTAGTCATGAGTGATGGTGATATTATGTCTCCATTCATCTTCCTACATAGCCTCAGACTCAATGTGAAGGCCAACATAAAGTGTCTGGATTGAGAAGGTGGTTACCGGAAGACCCTATGTTTGACAACAAGACTCTGCACCATGCCACACAAGCAGGAGAACCCAGTTACTGTGACCACATCATCCCTAATATATGGCTGTCTAACTCTCTAGAATACAATCCCCTTGATAATTATGTGTAGAGTGTATTTGAGTGAGAGATCAACAAAACTCAATGCAGCATCAAAGATGAACTGAAGGCAGGGATAATGGCAGCATTTACCAATTTAAACAAAGAGATTGTTGGAAAGGTTTGTGGGAGGTTTCTAAGACATCTAGAAACCATGGTTGAAGCCAATGGTAATTTCTTCGAATAAATTTAACCTACAGTATTTCAAGAAATTTTCATTTAACTTTGGTAAATTATGATAAATCTGATAAAGTGAGATATCAGTGTTATTTTCATTTCTGCATAATTTAGATGACAATTTACCCGTTGCATCCTATATATACATTTTTTGAAACCCCTAGTGTATATATATATATATATATATATATTTTGTTGAAGTAACCTTAAAATGAATATTTCCATATCAACCATTTATTTATTATGGTATGTTTAGTGCTGTTAGGCAAAACTTATCTAAATTCGAAAAATGAAAAAGGTATCCTCTTTATCAATGTATACTGAATGCATGGATTGTCTTGGCTCTCTCTTGCCATCCATTCCTGTCAGCCATTACTCTCGGTAAGTCATCCTGATGGCATCCAGTGTCTGCACAGAGCTAATAAATGTGGTTTTTGCTGCTCAGACAAGTGTGTAGGAATTCATAAGAGAAAGTTGATCATGAGTTTGGATGGTTTATCAGATGAGAAGTAAGAAGCCAAAAAAGCTGCTGTTTTGTAGGGGGCTGCTTCTAGTATTTTTTTCAAAACGACATGCAGCATTCTAGCATAGTTCTCATCTAGCTTTTTCTCCGAGTGTTTTGTTAAATGTCCAGGTGGTGCAACCATACAATAGTACTGACACAGCTACAGCTTGGAGGAATTCCCAGTTTATTTTATCAGAGAGATCAGTTTTCCATTAGGTTTTTAACCTGTCAGTAGCAGTCCATACTTTACCTGTGTACATTGACATTGCTTTCAGTAGAGGAGATATTGCTGCTGAGATATATGAACTGGTCTACTAATTTCAGAGGCTTACCATTTGATTAGGGAATGGCACCATCTTGATTAAAACTCATGAACTCTATGATATGATAAGATTCCATGTATATATTTACCAACACCTCTGCATTAGTAGGATGTGACACAAGGTCAATTTTTAAGCAAAGTTTAACAGGTTTGAATTCAGAGTTTTCCTTCTCTTAGACTGGTTGCCTAACCAAGTCTAAAGAACCCAGTCTATCCTATTATTTACCCACAACTGGAGGAAAAATAATTGGATTCATACCTTTCCCCAAGGGAATTAGTGCTATGTGACACGCAATCAGCCTTGTCCAGGATTTGAACCTGTGTCGCTGTATTCATTTCCTATGATGATAACCATTACACCACAGGTACCTCCTGGTGCCAATGATGGAATAGTTAGGATCCCATGGTTAAGATCCCACCATGAAAGCCAATAGCTGTGAGCAAATTATTTGTATTGGATAGAATATGATGACAATCAAGCTTTAGTAGGGTGTATTCCAATTGCCGCTGTAGCTGTTCCTTTGAACCTGAAACCATAAAAATTCGTCAGTCACCTCATAAGATGTATAGCAATAACATACTGAATTTTCAAGAGTCTATGATAATTTTAAATGCATGTACAAAAAAGTCTGGTAACTCATAGAATGCACCACGTATCTGTGCAAATTATTTGTATTAAGAATAGTTACTGGAACCTAAAATAGTTTGAAACAAGAAAAAATTCATAACTTTGTAAAGTTGTTCAAATCAGCACTCTGTTGTGAACTAAACAGAGTTGCAAAAAGAACTCCACTTGAGGAGGAGAAGGAGGACTACTTATGATGCACTAGAGCATCTCATTGCGTACACATGGGCAAGTCCATTGCATGGGGTGCAATTGGCTGCTGGTAAAATGAGTAGAGGTAATGCCAGCTTCAGTCTAGCACTGTCGCAGGGACCGCACTGGGTCACAGCCTGCTCTACTTTTGTCTGCCAGCCGCACGCCAGCTGGGACCTTTATGGCCGTAAGTGCTATTATTATTCTACAATTTGATTTATTCACTCAAGGTATATATGTGGTTTGATACTGATCCTTATGGCAGCAGGAATAGATATGGTAATGATTAAAATTCTTTTAACATCTAACATCCCAAGACAATCTTGGAACTAATACCCAAGCAACGTGAATTTTTCTGATCTATGACTAGTAGCTGGTTTCAGCCCTACATCAGAACCTTTTTTACAGGATTTTTTTAAACAAAGAGCCGTATGCAAAAAGTTTTTATTTAATAGCTGAACATTCTGGCTTCCTTGTAAATATTACTCAAACCAAATCAAATTGTTTAAATTAATATAGTTTTTTTTCCAAATCATACAAAGGAAAATATGGAATAACCTAATACAGAGAAAAAATTAGGGAATTCATTAATAAAAAATCAGAATTAATACTTAGTTGCCGCTAAACAAGCTTTTATGACAGCCTTAATTCTTTCAGGCATATGTTGTATTTTGACCTTCGACCCAGCCCAAAGTGCCATTCAAGGTGATGCACCGGGAGGAAGTGACACATTCCAATGGCAGTTAGGAGAGGAAATCGCGTGGGCGGAAATTGGCTAACAAAATGGGACAAGCAAAAAAATCCCATGATACTTTCATAGACTGACGCACCAGAAGAGAGTGACCTCTGAACTGCATGACAGTTATTTCCGCTTGATGACGATTAAACATGCAATTTCAAAGATTGAGTGGGCGTTGAACTATTATATAACTCAGTCAAGACAGAAGTCAAGACAGAGTTCCAGTTACAGTTGGAGGTGGAGTTACAGACAAGGTGTGGTAGGGAAAGCCACACCCGGCTGAGGGGGCCCTTGGGAACCCCAATAGAGTTTGAGGACCAGAGAATTTGCTGATAAGATGCAGTAAAGAAAGCCAGCACCCAGCAGAGTGGACCCCAGGGCCTCCGGTTGAGCATCAGGAGAACGAGAAAGACGCAACATTGATGGGCATAAGAGTGGGGGTCAAAATATTTCAGTTCTGTTCGGTCTCCCACTCCCTCTCCCTCTCACACGCAAACCTTGAATAACTTCTTCGAACCCTTACAAATAAAGTGAAAGGTATATATTTCTAAAGAAGTCTTCCTGTGTCTGTCTTTATCATTGCGTCAGTATGTATCCGGTATATATATGTATATTTCTGCATGAATCAGCAGATGACAATACAACACATAGATTTCACTCATTTAAAGCAATATTCTTTATCCAAGTGGTTCCCACTTTGCTGAAAAGAAGTTAATAGATTTCCTTAGGTGGATGGGGCCTTCTGATAGACCATTTAAAAAAATTTCCTCCATGAATTTTCAAATGGATTTAGACCTAGACTGTTTTCTGGCCATATCATTGATATTATATTCCTTTCCTAAAGAAAAGCATTAATCACCTGTGCTTTTGTGATAACATAGGACCAGGAGGCTCAAATTTATCTAATGCAAAGAGACTGCAATGTCTTACTTGCAGGGCTAAAGCTGCTATATGCAATTTAGTCAACATGTATATGTGACTTTAAGACTGGATAAAAAGTGGGCAGCACTAATGAGCTGCAGTGTGATCTTAGGACTGACTTGTTTAACTAACTAGATTTTTTGTAGCTATTTACACATTGAATGGATCTCTTAATACAAGTGCTATTTATGACCCTCAAAGTTTTGAATAAGTTAAAGAAAAGATTTTCTACTAATGAATAGCTCTATTTGAGTACATTGAACCCGCAAAAAGCTTCATATACCCAATATTCATGTTTACCGTCTCTTTCAACCATTGGCCATAACTATCTTCAAATGCTGCTGCCCTCATATTCAATGAGAAATGCACTTAGTGTAAGTCCTCATAATAAGAAATGGAATAGATGATCCAAATTAAAATCCTGGTTTGTTGCTTTGTTTTATGGTGTAGCAACCCTTTTCAGGTCATTTAACACTGAATTAAATTTCAAACAATACAGTTTAGTATAAATATAGTTTTTGTTTACAAACAGTTAAATGTCAAAAGTTCTATTTCAAACAATTCAGTTTAGCCTAAGTACACAGTTTCAAGTCAAAATTTCTATTTCAAACAATTCAGTTTAGCATAGTTTCAATGTCAAAAAAAGTTCTCTTTCAAACAATTTAGCTTAGACTAAGTACACAGTTTAGCTCTATTTGACCCATAGATAGGACCTTATTAGGTGCTACCACTCCAGGCCAGAGTGAACCTAGGAGCAATAGCAATGAAGGGATACCCTGCATTCCCCAGCATTACTGGAACTTCACCATCAGATTGTTTAGTGTCATAAATAAACTGCTCGTGAGGGGCGTCTTATTCCCCTGGTGTGAAGCAGTCTGTGCATTCCACAGCCCCAGCCGACTGGGCAATAAAATCTTGGATGAAGCTGTGTTTCATTTTTCACCAATGCCCTTGGGAAAAAAATATCTGTTCACCCCTCACTATATAAGGTTAAATAATAATCAGGCAGATGCATTATTGTCCTGAAAAATGACTTCATCACCAAACTAATTTTCCATTGATGGAATGAGAAAATTATCCAGGATTTCAATGTACACATATGCATTGTTGAAGTACTGATCGCAATCTCACCTGGTCTTTTAAAGGAGATCCAACCCCGTATACTGAATGACTTGGGGAAATTTGTTTTCTTCAGGCAGTCACCTTTCAATATATTATTTGAATGGTACGAGACAAAAGTTTCCATATCATCATCTTGGCTAATACAGATTCCACATTTTGCCATCAACTCCTCCATCTATAATTTTAGCATTTGAAAGCCTTAGTGACAAGCATTTTCCCTGATAATTTCAATCTCTTTTCTCAACTTTTAGGCAAATTTCTTGCTTCTTTGGTTAATAGTGATATATATCCAACCCCTTTGCCACAAAAAGGATAAGACACAAGATCAATTTTTAAGCAGAGTACAACTGGTTTGAATTCAGAGTTTTCTTTCTCCTAGACTGGTTGCCATAATACGGTTAAAGAGCTCAGTCTGCCATACTATTCACCCATAGCTGGAGGGAGGATAGCTGGATTCATACCTTTTCCAAGGGAACTATGTGATATGCAAACAAGTTACTATGTCCACTTCCAAGGGCACCTCTGGTGGTGTAATGGTTAGCAAACTAGACTAGTGAGTTCGAGTCTCAGTGGGTTCCCCATTCATTTGGCTTTGTGCTACATCAAAGCAAAGAGCTTCATAAATTACTACTATGTCCACTTCCAATAACAATCATTGTTACTCTCCAAGTATCAAGCTTAGGTTAATGGTGATTGCAATAGGAAATAGAATTGGTAACCTGAGTTCAAATCCTGGATGAGGCGGTTTCATTTTGTGCTAATGCCCTAGGGAAAGGCACAAATTCATCTGTTCTATACTCTCAGCTATAGGTAAATAGTAGAGTAGACTGGGGTCATTAGTCTTGGTTAGGCAACCAGTCAAAGAGAAGGAAAATTTTCAATTCAAACCTGCTTTATTCTGTGTAGAAATTGACTTTGTGTCACATTCTACAAATAGTAGAAAAGTTAGGTTAATACATACTCCTTAGATTCTCACCTTAAGTTTTACAACCTCATTTTGGACCCTTGAGTAGAATTTCATTAATTTTTTTGTTTTTCTAAACTCTGCAAAGTCCCAGCTTAAAAAAAAAACAAACAAAAAAAAAAAAATGGTCAAACTACGACTTAAATCCTACCATAGATTTTATGATTCCATGATACTTTACAGTGGCAAAAAGATATTGCCAACAGGTTTCCATCCCAAATATCTCCTTCCTCCTTTTTATTGGTTGATGGTTTCTTTGTTTAATGGCATATCAACCTTTGTAGGTTATTTAATGCCAAAGCTATTCTCCTAGAAGAACAGTAGTGGTACTATTTAACCCATAGCTGGGAAGATAAAGGGGTTCATACCTTTCCCAAGGGTATTTGCCTGAAAGTGAACATAATAGCGCAACTGGAGTACAAACTCGCTTACTATGATTCCGCAGTCCATTGCTTTAACCATTACACTACGAGGACACCCCCTCGCTATTTTTTGAATCTTTGGTATGACTTGACCTGGGATTGAACCCTGGTCTCCCAGACTATTGGCCAACATTTTACTCATTAGGCCAATGGGTGCAAATTATTTGTATTAGATAAGAATACTTTTTATCAACAGTGTGCAAACAAATGATTAAAGACAAATAAAGTGCAATGGAACATTTAAAATATAGTTATGATTACCATCAAACATTTATGAATCTTTAATTTGTATTTCAGGTGATTTCTGCTTGATTTAACTGTATGGCTCTCAAGAATTAACTTTCAAGTGTTTTTGTCAAAGAAAGCAGTCATATATAGCTAATTATGTAGTACATTATAAAAATAGTTTATCAGCCTTGGTTGCCATAACAGCCTCATCCTTTTTTTTATTGACCTTTTTCCGTTGACTGAGTTTGGGAAACAAGCATGAAGTGAGGCAGTATGAAATTTTATACTTTGGTGTGTCGCTAAGCTTTGCTTTGAGGATGGAGATTATGTTTTAACCAAAGTAATTTGTTTATAACGAAGAAGGCTTAGGTAGAATCAATCCCAATTTTTGGATGATCTGATATCAGAAGTCGAGCCCCAGAGTACCACAGATTCTCCAAATAACACTTTTCTCCTAGTCTGGTCAAGTTTTAAGCAGAGGACAACTGAGTTAAATTTTATTTTCCATCTCCAAGACTGATCACTGTACCAGTGTTAAAGAAGCCAATTTGCTCTACTATTTACCTATAGATAAGAGGAAAAAGATAATTTTTTGCTTTGTTTTAACTGCATATAAAACTGTGAGGGTTATTTAATGCCAAAGCCATCTTTGTAGAAAGACAGTAGTAGTTCGATTTAACTCACAGCTGGAGGGAATAAGGAGTTCATACCTTTTCCAAGAGTATTAGTCCAAAAGTGAATGTAATAGTCTAGCACATTAGCCACTACATCAAGAAGATATGGATTCATACCTTTCCTATGGGTATTAGCATAAATTGAAATGCAAACAGTCCCATCCAGGAATTTGAACTCAGCCATGTCTATTTCTTGAGATAATAAGTATTATGACGCACATCTAAAAAAAACCCAAAAAACTACCTTTCCATCACAAGTTAGATATGACACAAGGTCAATTTTTAAGAGTAATAAAAGTAGTTTGAATTCAGAATTTTCCTTCTTCTAGAATGGTTCTCCATTCAAAGATAAAGAACCTAGTCTTCCCTTCTATTTACCCATTGCTGGAGGGAGAAGAGATGGTTTCATGCCTTTCCCAAGAGCATAAGTACAAAGTAAATCCAAACAACCTTAGAGGTTTGAACTAAGGTTGCAAATTCTATTTCCTTTGGTGATAACTGTTATGCTATTGGTTTCATGTTGGCTGTTACGGTGATGGAAATTGATCAGAAATCTAACATAGATTATTTACATCCAGGAATGGAGCTGAAATGTCAACTTTTCTAGTGTACAGCTAGCAACTGGTTTCAGCCTGCATCCAAACCCTTTTTACAGGATTTTTCTAGATTAAGAGCCATAAATCTCCAAATCAAAGCCATCAATTTATGGGTTTTGGTTGTATGCATTATGTGTGTTTTACATGTTGGTAAAATAAAAACAATTTACTAAATAAAAAAGCTAACACACCATTCCTTTTTATGTACAGGTTTTTATTCTATATTCCTTGGATGGAAATCCTGGTATCATTTACCATTCAGTTCCATTGTGTAAAGGGTTAGGGTAATTTATGTACAGGCACCTGGCAAAGTTAACAAATAACTGAGTTAAGATGCTTAGATATTTCTGGGTTCAAGGAGCTGTTGAGAATTATCCTTCTTTAAGAGAGGCTGCCAGTAAAAAAAGGAAGAGCAGAAAAAAAACAAAGGAAGAGTAGAGCCCCTAACTAGAAATTTAGGAAATAAAAGTTGTCTGTGTGTAAATATTTATTCTTAATTTTTAAAACTTACTAAAAATATAAGTAACCAATATTATATTTCATAAATTTTGACAAAATAATTAATTTTTTTTTTTACAAACCTTTGCACCAAAGGTTATTTCATGTACACATCTAAAATTCTATGAAATCAATATTGGCAATGGCATTTGCTAGTCCCATGAGACTATGGATCTGCTCAAGGATCCAAGTGCAGCTGTCAGGTAAGATTACATAGAAGACTGACAGTTGCTCATACAGCAAATCTCCCTTTGCCATACCATTTATGTTATCCAAGGGAAGAAGAAAGACTAATGCACACTGGTATGAGCATCATTACAGGAGTTGCCAGGACAAAGTTAAAGACAATGTTGGGCTGCCTCAGAGACTTGATATCCTGGTTCTGAACTGAGTTTTTCTTTTTCTACACTGGTTGCCCCACCATAGTCAGAGAGTCCAACCCCTTCTACTATTTTATCGAAAACTGGGGAAAGAAGAAAATGAATTAGGAGTAATCAACTGATTTTTAAAATGAAAAAAGTGTTAATTTTTGTGCAAAAAATAGACCCAAGAACCTGTAATTTTTGTCTGTGTATTTTCATATTTATTGACCAATCAGTGCATTTGCACTCAGTTTAAAATTTCTATAAGACTTGTTGTGGTATCATCCCTATTTCAATACACAATGGACTCTTCCAATAAAGATATAACAGTTGACTGTAATCCACTCAGTGAGTTAAGTAGCAAAGCTTCTATGGCAATATAGTATTACTTGTTTTCTGTGATATATAACTTTATTTCTTCTCTCTAAATATGTGTTTGTCTTATTTATTTTATACCCTTTTCTGAGGACATAAGACTTACAGATGACCATTTCATTTGCCATGGAAATTTGAAGGATCAAAACCCAAAATAATTTAGGGAATCTTTTCCCTCCTAGATTGCTAAAAATACATTTTTTAATCAATTAGAATCATAGATTAATCATCAACTCCTTTATCTGATTTCAAGCAAATCTCATCTTATAAATAATGAAGAAATAAATATTTTCTTTAATAGTAATGAATTTATTCTATATCTACTCAACTATCTTTTGGTTTATTTCTTTTGAGTGAAAATCTACATTCTTTTCTGTGCCTGGTAGAGTTGTAATCACATCTCTCACCAACAAAAAACTGCAATGACTGACCAAAACCTTCCGTCTGTATTCAACAGTTCTCTTCTCCCTGTCTCTTTAAACTGACCACTGATTCTCCTCTAACCAATTTTGTCCAAAGCTAATAACTGTGAGTGACCAACATTTGTTGTCTTTATGTCCTTTTCTCTCTCTCTCTCTCTCTATATATATATATATATATATTTATATATATATATATATATATATAGAGAGAGAGAGAGAGAGAGAGAAAGTGTATCTATTTATTTTTACGTGTAATAGATCTTGTGTGAGAGTGTCACTATATATATATATATATATATATATATATATATATATGTAGTGACGTTCTCACACAAGATCTATTACATGTAAAATTTATTAACTCAGACTGAGGCTACACAAACTACTACATTGAATTATCATCTTTTTATTTTCATATTGTAAATATTGGCAGATATTTACGCTCTGGCTAATATCTTTTCTTTTAAGAAAAGACTTTTGTAACTTCTGTTTTTGAACAAAATTTTCACTCAGTTTAAAGAAGTAAAAATTCAATTTTTAGAATGGCGTTTTATTTAATGATTTACACCTTTATCTCCCACCAAATGAAACCTTTCCTAAGGACATTAGTATGAAGAGAATGCAAACAAGGTTGCCTGGAATTTGAGCTCAGCTCACTAATTCCATTTTCCATGCAAGTAACTCTCATACCAACCACACTTCCTATTAATATTATTTTTATAGATGTCATATCATTATCAATGATAGTAAGCAATAGGTTTTGTTACAGGTGTTATAATGGCAGATACAAGTGTTATATAATAGCCCAAATAGCTGAACATTTGTAGAAGTATGATTGACAACAGGTCAAGCTTCACTGATTGTGTAAGTAAGCATTAGAAACTGTGACAAATGCATTGGAACTCATTGAATGGCTATAGACAGTCACGGGAAATTTAGATACATTCAAAAAGTTTGAGATCCAGACTAGAAGAGAAACACCTGTTTAGTTTTGGGCTCAACTGAAATTGGAGGTGTGCTTATGAATGAAAGAATGACTGTTGTCCTCCATCAACTAAGCAGAAACACACTTTGTTTTTCTTTCTGAGAGTGGTTCAAAGAAAATGTAACAACTGAAAATAAACATGAGTAGTTTTTGTGACAAGCGTGTTTGTCATTTTTTCTTGCCATGAGGGTGAGGTGACAAACTTTTCATTAAGAGATACCAAACTGCAAGATTCTGTTTAGTGTTATACCTTGTCTGACAATTATATGGCTAAGAAACTGACAATTATCAAGTGCCATTGACTGTATCTGTGATATCCTAACTTAAATATATAGACCCTATAACTGATATTTAGTACTATGCTGGCCTATTGGTCTAGTGGGTTGAGTGTTCACTAATGACTTGGAGATCGCAGTTCAATTCCTGGTCGAGTCATAATAAAGACTCACAAAATGGTACTTGATGCCTCCTTGCTTAACATTCATCATTATAAAGTACGGATCAAAGGTAAAGTGGAGCTATCTAGGGAAAGGAGTTGCACGCTCCCCTACACCTCAGTGTAGTAGCTAATAAGAAGGAAGCCTTCGGGTTGCCCTTGACAATGGTCACCAACTTTATAATTTACTTATTTATAAATATAGTAAAATATATATATATATGTATATATAATACAATGATTCTGGTAATTTTGTTTTATACTTACTGAAAATAGAATCACTCACTATTATATTTGATAAATTTTGACCAACAATATAATCTAATATGTAAATGATTAACTACAAATGGAATAACACTATAATTTCTGCCAGCTTGGTATGCAAATAATACTTGGGAAAGATTTTCATATATTATAAAATTACCAGAAAATAGATTTAGTTGAAATATCTTTGTATAAAATTTTGAAAGCGATCATGTCAAAAATGGAGATGTGTAAACTTCACAAGTATTTTTTTTACTAGTGTGAGCTTGGATGTGCTGTCTTAAATGTGAAGTTGTTGCGAACGTGCATTCACAAAAGTCGCAAGAAAAAGGCCTCTCTCCTGTGTGTGTTCGTATATGCCTTTTCAGATTTGAACTGGAAGAAAATGCAGTTCCACATACATTACAAGAAAATGGTTTTTCTCCAGTGTGTGTTCGCATATGTTGATTTAAATTAGACTTCCCTGAAAATGCAGATCCACATACTTCACAAGAATAAGGTTTCTCATCAGTGTGTGTTTGCAAATGTTCTTTCAAACTTGATCTAGCTGAAAAAGAAGCTCCACATATATCACAAGAATATGGCTTCTGCCCACTGTGTATAATTAAATGTTGCTTTAAATGAGAACCTCTTGAAAACGCAAATCCACAAATGTCACATGAATATGGTTTTTCTCCTGAGTGTGTTCGTGTGTGCATTCTCAATGCTGAACTGTCTGAACATGCATATTGGCAAATTTCACAAGAATATGGTTTCTCTCCAGTGTGAGTGCGTTTATGAGTTTTTAATGTTGATCTCTGTGAACTTGCGTAACCACAAATTTCACACGTGTATGGTTTTTCTCCAGTGTGCGTCCGCATGTGTCTTCTTAAAGATGAAGTGTCCAAGGATGCATATTCACAAAGGTCACAAGAATATGGTTTCTCTCCAGTGTGCCTTTGTACATGTCTTTTTAAATCTGAACTTCTAAAAAATGAAGATCCACAGACTTCGCAAGAGTATGACCTTGTTTTAGTTTCTTGGTTCATTTTGTTTTGAATGAGTTTCAACAAACATTAGGAAACTTCAGTGTTTTTATAATTACAAGAGCACTGCAGATTTGTAAAAAAATTTTGCTTAATGAAATTCTCCATAGTTCAATCTGAAAATGGAAATAATACAGTGTTAAACAAATATTCTAAATACCATTAGCAAAACAGGTAGATAAGATGTCTCTGCAAAAAATTGCTTTGAATGTGAGCTCAGAGGCTTCAATTCAGATGTAACATTTAAAAAAAAAATCTAACTTCTATTATTCAACTTAAAAGTGACAAATATACCCTTAATTCTTTCAATTAATTGAATGAGTTGTCACAATATATATTCAAAATATTGTATTTTGTACATTATTTTTCATTTTATTTCTGATACAACATTTTAATCCCAAAAGAATTCTAACCTTCTTTTTATTTGAATCAATTGTTTTTGCATTTACAAATTTTAAATGTGATCAGAATATAAAGCGAAGTAAAAAAATTCAAAATTTGTTTTATTAAAAATGATGATATATATCTTCTTTTTTAAATGGTGTAATTTTGACAAGAGATCTGCACAAACTTTTCAAAGCATTAAAAATGATAAAATCAAAACTTTACTTTAAAGGCATGAAATATTTTACCCTACTTAAATTTTGCAAAGGTGCTTTATATGGTATAATTGTTAGTTAACCAGGCTAGCAGACCATTGTTAGTCATATTGGAATGTTAGGGAAAATATTTGGGTTTGTTAGATTTGTTTGGATTTCATAGCATATCAACAATTGTAGGTTATTTAATGCCAAATCGTCTTTATACATATATATTAAACTAACAGAAACACCTGTTGTTGACTGGGTTCAGAAAGAACCATCAAAAATTGTACTCTAATTTATGAAAGTCACTACTTCAATATTATTGATAGTTGTGGAGCAGAATATCTGCAAGCTCTTATTGCCAAGTTTCAAACAAAAAAAATTATATTATAGTCTAACTAATATACTACTGAATTCAATACTTGATTAACCTAATAAAAATATTGTCAACAATCTTGTTGATTATAAATCTATACCCATTCTTGTAACTCATAAGGAATGCCAGTTTTGTGTAGAAGAGATGCTTCTTTTAACCAGATATAATCATGACTGCATACAAACTTCTTATTCTTTATTTCAATATTTTGGTTAATAAATTGAAGCAGCCATCACATAGACTGCAGTTTTTTCAAGTAATATGCAAGTAAATAAAAGCTTGAGGAAAATTATAAAGACATACATACTGCAATATTTATACAAGAATCACAACAAAGAATAACAATTAGAAATACATTATCATAGTAATGTAACATCTTCATTATAACTATTCATGATACTTAACAAATCAAGTATGATGCTGGCAAACTGTATATCAAGGACATGGCTGTATAAAAATATGTTTTTAAAAATACTGTAAGTAAAGTAATTAGAAAAGAAGAAATAATCAAAATTCAGAAACATAATTTATCAAATTAGTTAACACTTGAAATATTTGGTTCAGCATTTCTCCCAGTTGCCAATAATCAAATAGGTATACACTCTCGGTTAAAGATCCTGATTTCTTGTAAACATCAGCAATATGACTTAAATTTCATTAAAATCAGAGGTATTTGAATTTTCACCTGAGGTGTTTTCCAACTTTAAGATCCCTAACTCCACTAGGAAGTGAATATCATGTAGTTCATTCTTTCTTGTAAAATTTTACATTACAAACATTCTTTCCATGTATCTTCCATGAAAACTGGCTGTATTTGTACTTTCAAAGGGGGTTTATGCTATGTTATAAACCTCATTAGGGAGGGTTAAATATTATAGTAACATGGCAAAATTTTGTAAATCAACTTTACTTAGTGCTTAGTAGTTATGATTTTATTTTCATAAAAAATCAGAGGTATTTGAATTTTCTTCAGGGGCATTTGCCTTCTGCAAGCCCTCTAATCAAACTGGAGAGTATATTTAATGTACCTCATTGTCTTTCTTATAAAATTTTACATAAAAATACATACATAGTTTTTAAGTATCTTCTATTCCCTTATATTCTATAGATATAGTCGACATTTTCCTAATGCATATGCTGGCATTTTCAGCAGATGAGATACTGCTGATGAAGTATATAAATTGGTCAACTAATTTCAGAGGAGTTATATTTAAATCCCCAAAATTATACATATTGGCCATTGGCAGTACCTTGACATCTTTTTAGTTATTGGGAGAAGGAACAATTGAAGAAATACGGCCAACAGTGAATTGTCATCAAATGAAGATGTAGTTTTGGGATTCAATTGTTTAGTAAAAATAAAAAATCTAGCGAGGTAAAATTTATTTTTATTAGGATGTAAGTTTTACACTTTTATATCATTTTCTTTGTTCAATATTGTAGAATTTTCTTTGTCGACCTACTCTATGCAGGGATCAATAAAACTTTATATACTGTAGCAACATTCCTCAACTCCATCCCATTTTATTAAATATTCCTGCCGATGACTTTTACACAGATCCAGATTCATTTGTAAATTTCCTAAGTAAGAGTAGAGCTTTCCATTTTAAGACCAGGATGAAATGAAAGACTATATATATATATATATATATATATATATATATAATTTTAATGGCCTGAAAACCTGTTTAGGGTTATTTTATGCCTAGCATTTATAGAACTGCATTCATTGTACTTGTATATTTACATTTTTTGTGTAGTTGTTTCTTAAGAGTTTTTTTCAAACTGTTTTATATCAAGTATTGCTATTACAAATATTTTGCACACAGTTGTATAGTTTCAAGTATTCCTATCTAATACTAATAATTATATAGTGTCAAGTATTTTTGTTTAACAATAGTTAATTGCTTGTATAGAGCTATATTGTTTCAAGTAACTAAAAATAATCCTTAGTAAATAATTATAGCTTCAAGTAACTATTCTTCATCATTATCAGCATGGATTTCCCTGACTCACTCTCTACATCCATCACTATCGTCCATTACTTCCGACAGGTATCCCAAATTACATCCTGTGTCTGCACAGAGCTGATGTAAATAAGTTCTTGCTGGTTGGCCAACATTGGCATGTCTATATGTAGGGTCCATAGAAGAAGGTTACTTATGAGTTCGTCTTTGCTTTTCTCAGTGTCCCACATGTCTTGTTTGTTTTACTTGGATGGTTTTTGAGATGGGAGGTAAGTGGCTGCACAGTGTCATACCCATAATACACCTTTTTAATGGGGCCTTACCCCACCCTCTGCAGGGGATGCAGTCAACATATTCTAAGCCTTGTCGACATGGCAGAATATATTCACAAAATTATCAAGATAACTTTTGAGCAATAACAGACATTCTTTTTAAGGTGTTAAAAATATTAAAATAAATTTACCATATTTTAATGTTTTCATGTTCATGTAAGAAAAATTTTTTTCTTGTAATATTTGGTGCAACAACAAATATTATAAAAAAAAATAATTATCAAAATATAAATACAGTCTGGCAAATACTGTTTCCAACCAATGGCAATATGACTAAGTAATTTAAACAATTGTTTAGTGAGTTTAACTTAGCTGTGGTATTGGGCTGGAAGTATTGGTTGGTTGGTTGGGTTTTATGGCATATCAACCCTTGTATGTTATTCAATGCCAAATTCATTTTTATACAAATAATTCAGTTTAGCATGAGTACACAGTTTAATTGTCAAAAACATTTCTATTTCAAGCTATTCAGTTTAGTTAAATAATTCTAATTCAAACAATTCAGTTTAGCATAAGTATAGATTTTGTTTACTCACTTAAATGTCAAAACAGTTCTATTTTAAACAATTCAGTTTGGCATAAGTAAGTTTCAATGTCAAAACCAGCTCCATTTCAAACAATTAACAGTTCTATTTGGAGCAATTCAGTTTAGCATAAGTACACAGTTTAGTTCTATTTGATCCATAGATAATCCATAGATTCAGGTCCTACCACTCCGAGCCAGAGTGGACCTGGGACCAATGGCAATATAAGAGTGCTGCGCATTCCCCAAAGCTCCAGGATTACTGGAACCTCACCATTGTTTAGTGCCATATCCAGGACATTCATTAGGTGGGTGGGGGTCTTACCTCTCTGCAGAGGTGCTGTCGGTGCATTCTGGGCAACCGGAAGTATCAGGAACCTAGTAAGAATCGAATTCACTAACAAAGATCTGGCTAAACCATCTTGTGTAAACATTACATCATATGAGTAACTGCAAATATGTCTAAAGAAGAGTAAAACCAAATAAATATATAAATGACGATGTTTAAATTTTCAATTATTAACAATAACAAATAAATGGAAAATCAAAAAGAACGCTTAAAAATATATAATTAAATAAATAAAAGTGTATGAATTTTTTTTTTTGAATACTCATTATGTAAAAAAATACTCATATCTAAAAGAAACGAAAAAACACACTTACCGTTCTATAAGGAATGATAATTTATTAATTTGAAAGATTAATGTGGAAAAATAGGCATATGTTGTGATTATCACCTCTTTTTTGAAAAAGAAACGCTTCAATTTGGTCGTCTTTTAAAATTTCTTTTGCCAAAGTTTAGGTATTTTTTGTTAATCCATACAAATAAGGTTGAATATAAAAACGGAACAAAGCGAAACTAAAAAAATGAAATAAAAAACAAAAAAAGAAGTATCACAAAATATAACACAACGATGCAAACGTCAAAGCTCGGTGGGGGAAAATACTTTTTCGTCTGATGTGAAGACCGTCAAACGGTGATAAACATAATTTAGTTCCCTGTGTAAAATAAGTGTATATAAATAGAGCTTCTCAGTCTTTTGACTTGATACCAAATGACCAAATTTAATTTCAGTTTACCACTCAAGAAATGAATTGAATATTAAATTACGAAACTACTTTTTTACTCACTATTTCAAAGTTGAATAATGCTAAATATGCTCTTCATGTTTAGTGACTCTTAAAATACTGTCATTTTAACTACTTGAAACTATATAGTTATTTGTATTAGATATAAACGATTACTCAAAACCAAATAAAAGTTGATAGATGATAAATATTAGAAAGGATGAGTTAATTGAAGAATATATATTTTTTAGAAAATCATTAATTCTAAATAAGGATAGTTACTTGAAACTATATTGCTGTTTGTTGAAATTATTGGTATCAAGAATAATTAACTGAACCCAAAAATTTGTCTAAATTTTTTAGATGAAGCTGGGTGATTTTTATCATTTAAAGTATTTAAACTATTGTCTTCATCTTTATTGTTATATTCACAATGTTTCAGGTAAATGTGTCTCTCAGCCTTCTTGAGGTGTTTCTTGTCGAACTTGGTAGCCTACATGGAACTTCGAACCTAACCTTAATTTAGTCCATGGAATAGAGTGTTCTAATTCTATTTACTCTAACCGAGTACAAGTGTTAAGCTATAGTTAGTATGCCTTGTTATTTTTCACTAGTTGTCAAGATTGAAACTGCAACCTCCAGATGATTCCAAAAGTTCATGAACCAAACCTATAATTGCTAACAAATGAGTATTATTAAAAAAACTTTATTTGGTTTGGTCTAATTTCTTTATTTAATGGTATATCAACTTTCAAAGTGGGTCTGGGAGAGATGGCAATAAAGGGGTACACCGCTTTCCCTAAAGCTCAAGCATTACTTCAGTCTCACCATCAGATTGTTTAGTATCATATCCAGGAGACTCGTTAGGGGAGTCTTAATCCTCTGCAGAGATGCAGACATTGTATTCTGCAGCCCCAGCTAACTGGGCCAAAGCAGGATTAGAGTTTGAAGTTGCTTACTATGATGTCACAATCCAGAACATTAGTTACTACACCATTGGAAACTCCTCCCTATTAAATAGTTATAGCTACTACTTTAATCCATTTGTAGAGATATAGCAAAATAATTATTTCTCTTAGATATTTTGCATGTCAAGAAATGTCCCTGTTGGAGGTCACATGACAGTTCCCAAAACTCATTCTTGACCATTTTTACCTCTCGTCTTTGAACTGTGGGGATGTTGTCTTGTACCCTGCCAGGGAATGGTAAATACACATGGCTCTTTTACCAACCTCTGGTGATTTGGTATGGTATCTTTGTCTTATGACATATCAACCTTCATGGTTTATTTAATGCCAAAGACATCTTTGTAGAAGAACAGCAGGGATACGATTTAAGCAATAACTGGGAGGATAAAGAAGTTCATACCTTTCCCAAGGGTATTTGTCCAAAAGTGAATGTAATAGCATGACTAGAGTTTGAACTTACTTGCTTTGAGAGCACAGTTGAGCACTTTAGTCATTATGCCATGGAGACTCTTCCCCTGATGAAGTCAAACATAGTTGTCTCCCTCTAGATTAGTTCACTATAATTATTAAAGAATCTTCCACTTAACTGGACCACAATTAAATTTTATTGGATAGAGCTTAAGTAAAGGAATTACTTTGTTAGTATTTTATTATTCTGCCCTTATCAGGTTGGTTACTGTAGTCAAGGGCGACCAGAAGGCTCCCTTTTGCCATAGCTATAACACTGAGGTGTAGGAGTGGGCCCTACTCCTTTCCCTGGATTGCTCCACTTTACCCTTGATACGTACCTTATATTGCTAAGTGTTAAGCAAGGCGGTATCAAGTACTATTTTTTGAGTCTTTGGTATGACTCGACCCGGGATTGAACCTTGGCCTCCCGGACCATTGGCGAACACTCTAACCACTAGTAAGCCATTAGTTATTTTGTACCCCTTCCACATACTGCTTCTTCATGGAACAACATGCATATAGTTCCAGCAGCTGGGACATGTTTGTGTATTCTTTCTTTTTAATACCACCTATTGGTATACTGTGTGAATAAAATATCAAATGTTCTTATATATGCAATGAATTTATTTTCTCTTTCCTTCTGTTGTGTTCAGTGTTAGTATATCATGGATATACTAATGCTAATATTGATCCTTGGAGAATGGGGACTCAACTAAAATATCTTTCCTATCACTAAGCATCCCAATATATATAATTGCTTGAAAAAAAGACTTAGGCATTAAATAACCAAATAAAGATAGTTATATACAAATGTGTGTTTGCAAGAAAAATAAGACTGACCAGAAGATTTAGTTTATTTCATTTATTGAATAAATAAAATAAAATAAACAAGTGAATGGAATATCTAGTCAGCTGATGGGCAGTTATCTGGTCGGCAGCAAGCAGTTGCTTTGATCTGGTCTGATGGTGTTGTCGGGTGATGGGGATTCAACTGCCTGTGTGACCTCCGCTTGCCTTATTTATATATTCCTGACTTCAAACAATGGCTCCAGAAAACACTATTTGTGGAGAAAAGAGATGATTGGTTGAAAAATAGACCTTTTTTTAATAACTGAGAATTTTCTGGGGATTTTGGATAGACTATGTGCGAAGCCTATGCGCAGAAGCCATGATTTTCTCAGTTTGACACTGACCGTTGTTGGGTCAACATCTGGTAGCTGTTAATTTCTTCTGCAGTGTCGATGTCTGTCGGTCTGTGTTTTGTGTGTTTTAGTAGTTAGATGTGTGAAGAGTTAAGTGGGTGAATCAGAAGAGATTTGATGTATTTTACTATAACAATAGATATTTACCAAACCCCTCCACTTGGGCAGGATATGACACAAGGTCAATTTTTAAGCAGAGTTTAACAGGTTTGAATTCACAGTTTTCCTTCTCCTAGACTAGTTGCCTCACTAAGGCATAAGAATCTAGTCTGCCCTACTATTTACCCATAGCTGGAGGGAGAATAATTAGATTCATACCTTTCCCAAGGGTATTAGTGCTATGTGAAATGCAATCAGTCTCGTCCAGAATTTGAACTCGTGTCAACGTGTCCATTTCCTATGACAATAACCATTACACCACGGGCACCTCCCTATTTACTATAACAATACTTACATAAAAAAAGACTTAGGCATTAAACAACCAAATAAGGGGTGATCTGCTTTAAAACTAACTGATGAGGAGTCTATGTAGTATAATGGATAAAGTGCTAAACTGCAGCCTCAAAGTAAGTGAATTTGAACTTCAGTCATGCAATTACATTCATGTTTGGACTTAATATCCCTGGGAAAGGTATGAATTCTGTTATTCCACCCACTATGGGTTAAATAGTATCACTACTGTCCTTCTATAAGAATGGCTTTGGCATTAAATGACCAAGAAAGGTTGATATACCATTAAATAAAGAAATCAAACCAAACCAAACCAAACCTGAAACCAACCAACCCTTTTAATGTCAAACAAACTAAGTAAGTAAAGTTGGCGACCATAGTCAAGGGTGATCCAAAGGCTCCCTTTTCAATAGCTACTGCATCCAGGTATAGGGGAGGGTGCTACTCAGATTGGTCCACTTTACTCATGATATGTACCTTATAATGCTGAGTGTTAAGCAAGCAGGTATCAAGTACCATTTTTTAAGTCTTTGATATGACGCGACCTGGGACTGAACCCTGGTCTCCCAGGCCATTGGCAAACACTCTACTCACTAAACCAATGGTGCAGGGTGGCATTGTAAAATACACCAATTACATCTATGCTGAGGGGTACTCCCCACTGAGTATCCTGAAATATGATACTAAACCATCCAGTCCAGTTGGCTGGAGCAGTAGGATACTTAGACTGCATCTCTGCAAAGTAGTGAGATCTCCCCACCACCAATGAGTTTCCCGGATAAGATATTAAACCATTTGATTGTGAGGTTCCAGCTTTAGAGATTTGGGGAATTTCAAGTACCCCTTCATTGCCTTTGCTCCCAGGTTCCCTTGTACCTGGAGTATTATTACCTGATAGGGTCCTGTCAATGGGTCAAATAGAACTGTGTGACATTTAAACTCTGTGCAAATAAAAATGACTTATGCTAAATTAAATTGTTAGAAATTTATCAACAAAGCATGTTTACAAATCATTTATATTTAATATATATGTATAAACAGGATTTGGCATTAAATAACCAACAATGGTTGATATACCATAAAACTGAACCAAACCAAATCTTGTATATTTAATATATATGTATAAAGAGGATTTGTCATTGAATAACCTACAATGGTTGATATGCCATAAAACCAAACCAAATCATAACAGTCTGATTATGTCATTAATATCACTTAAATTTGTGAGGATTATTTGCTCTAGCTTACAGGATAGGTTTTCCAATAGGTAACCAGGAGGCAATATAAATAGTTAGTTGGTTGTCTTTTATGGCACATCAACCCTTGTTGGGTATATAATACCAAATCTTATTTATATTTATATATAATATTCATAAGTTAAACGTTTGTATGTAACATTTTTAAATGAGCCAGAGCTCCTTTGTTTGCACATAGTGAAATGATTTTAAATATTTGCTCTCTACCATTAATAGTTTTATTTGCACACTGTCTAATGGTTTCAAATATTGCATTTCAATACTAATAATTCTATTAGATATTAATACCATTCTCCAGTAAAAGATTGAACAGTTCTACTTGATCCACAGTTAGGACCCCCAACAAGGGCCACTATTCCAGGTCAGAGCAGAACCAGGAGAAGTAGAAATGAAGAGGTGCTCTACATTCCCCAAAGCTCCAGGACTAAAGCCTCACCACCAGATACAGTTTATTGTCAAATCCAAGATACTCATTCATAGGATCTTACCTCTTTACAAAGATGCAGTTGGTATATTTTGCAACACCAGTTAGCTAGGCTGGGAACAGGTGGGTTCATGCCTTTCCCAAGGAACTTAGTTCATAATGAAATGCAATCAGCTGCTGCCAGGATTTGAACTTGGGTCACTAATTCCATTTACTCTAATAATAACAGTAACATTAAACATGTTCCCTTAACCAACACCTTTACCACAAGGTCACTTTATTAAGCAGAGTACAGCTGGTTTTAAATTCAGAGTTTACCTTCTTCTCTACTGGTTGTCTAACCAATAAAAAGAACCTAGTTGCCTAACCAAGGATAAAGAACCTAGAGAACAAATGAATTCATGCATTTTCCAACTGCCTCGTTTAGAACTTGAACTCAGGTCACCAATTCCATTTCTTATAACTGTAGAAGTCACAACTCTAACATGCAGAATAAACAAGAACAACACTTACCAGTCCAACATACCCATTCACTGGACCAGCAACCAACCACTGCCCAGAGAATGGACTAAGCTACTTGAGAGCAATGGAATACCCCAATGTCCATATAATCTCGCTTCAAGTTGTAGCATGTCTTCTTAAGCAAATGAGTATTTACTCACAGCTAATGAGCATTACAATCAAATTCTAACAATAATGACTGTTTAGTAAGTATGTCTTAAAAACAACTTTACCAAGAAGTTAAATGACGTGTCCTTTATTTCTAAAAAAATGTCTCTTGGATTTTTTCTTGAAGGATACATAGTATCTAACTGTAGATATACAAAAATCATTTGATAAATAAGAGGATTATTGCTTGTACGCTTATTAATTAGAAGCACTCTTAACAGTTGCACCTTTTTTTTTCAAGGAAATTAATATCAGTGGATCCTTTCATGTTCTAGAAGATTATCAGTATGACCTTTTTTTACTGATCACTGTGTCTGGAACTTTTTCTTTACCGTAGAGTCAGTGTGTTTCCATGCCATGGTCTTTTTTTGATTCAGGCTTGTAGTGGCAAACCCATATTTAGCCCATTTGTAAACTCATCACACATTCTTCTGTAAATTTCACATGGTTTTCACTCGTCAACCACGAAAAATTTGATGACAGACCTCTGTTCATGCGTGGAGCACTCTGTTTGATTTTTCTGCTATTTTGAATAGCCTCAAAATGAATATTTTGTGAGATTAAAGTAATCTTTGCCAAACAATGCAGAGTTTACAATTTATAGAAAAAAATTTTTTTGCTTATCTCAAAAGAATTTCCCTTATTTATTAAATGATCTTCGTATTATGTATCACAAGTAATTCAATTTTAAAATTTCCTTATAAGTGTTACTTACCACATGAGAGTAAAATACTTGAAGAGTGAGTCCCTGTGGCGTAGTGACTAAAATACTTGAATGCTCCCTCAAAGTAAGTGAGTTTTAACACCAATAACAATTTTGGACTAATACCATTGGGAAAGGCATGAACTCCCTTATCCCTTTCAGTTATGGATTAAATAGTACACCTACTGTTCTTCTACAAGGATGGCTCATGAGTGGGTCCTGTCCAACAAAGGTTGACTTGAGGTCATAAGGTCTCCAGCTTCGGCTGGGCCACCTTTGGGTGGGCTAGATGCATCATAGTCACCAGGGCTCAAGTCTTGGCTTGTGCCCGACCACCCCCTCTCCTAATCCCCACTTTAATTGAGTTTCAGGTTATTGATTTTGTGTCAAGTCCTGTCTGGTGGGAGGCAGAGACAAATATTGGCTTTGACATTAAATAACCCACAAAGGTTGATATGCCATTAAACACAGCAACAAAACCAAACCAAACTGCTCACTCTTCTATTCCAACTGGCAACATCTCCCTAACCCGTTTGGCTTGCACTGCTAGAGCCACTCAAAACAGCTTTAATGAATCTTCAACAGTCACAACAGACATACTAAACATTTCTACATTTGTTATAACAACATACCAAATATCACAACTGTCACATGATAAGCTCTTCTATCCCAAGATGCACATATTTAGTAATTTACAAAGCTCTTTGCTTTGATGTGGCACAAGGCCGAATGAATGGGGCGCCCAATGAGACTCGAACTCACTCGTGTAGGTTTGCTAGTCTAGCTCAAGATGGACATATTTAGGTGCAACAATGCATATGCATGTAGGTGTAAGCATGTCTATATGATTATGTTTGCATATAGAAGTAGCATATATGTATGTACAAGGGTTGGCTGAAAAGATCTTAGGCTGACTAAGATGCTCTTATGGAATGTGACCAAATGAGGTCTATTTTTCAAACATAGCCCCTTTTGTGGTTCATACACTTCTTTGATCAGTATTGCAGTGCTTGGGTCCCATTGGTCAAAAAATTTATTAACAGAAAATATAGCATCATTATATGAACTTTTCAGCCCACTCTCATATATGTATATAGGTGTATGGTTGTGTGTGGGCATTTGCATAGTGTGTGTGTGTCTCTCTCTCTCTATATATATATATATACATGTAGATGTGTGTATATAGTGGCATCAAAAAGATAGCTTAGCAAATTAGGGAGATTTGTAGATTTTAAAAGAAAATAAAATAGAAAGAAAAGGATTTCTCAATGGGGATGAAAGGGTTAGTCTTTAAATGTCTTTGATAAATAGAAATCTTTGGCATTAGAGTGGTCAGTAGACAAGGATATCATATTTTTAAAGATAATTTAGTTTTGAGGGAGTCCATGTGGGAAAAATTATTTTCTTTTCTGGAAGTCAAGGCCTCATATATTTAAGAGAGAAGGGAAGAGTTAAAGAATAGAGAGTAATCGGACAGAGCGGTGGTTGTTTGGGCAGCCAGACTTGATGGGATCCTTCTCCACTTACTGTCCACTATGCTTGGTCACAAGAAGATTCAAGTCCAGAAGCAGTTTGTGTTTAGTAAAGTAAGCAGTTGAAGTTTGCCAGGAATGGTGGCAGTCTGATAGAGGGCAGAGTTAGAAGTTGCCCATTGGACAGAATGGAACAGAAGGTTGCTCGGTGCTGAAGTCTTCATCAGCTGCCCATGTCACAATAGTGCTGTCTAGAAGATAATGCCCCCACCAAGATAAATGAATTGAAGCAGAAAGAAAGAATTTCAAATTATTGTTTAGCGTGGGAATTATTTTGGCTGTTGAGGTTTCAATTTGATATTTTTGACCAATCAGGATGGTTTATGCCATTCTGCTTAGATGACTTTCCCAAGCAATTTAAAAGGCTGTGTAATGCACTCTAGACTTCTCTTCTCGACTGACCCTGGCAGCAGACAGACCACATCAACACAAAGAGAGCACATTCAACCATAGGCCACTGTTCCTTTAGGAGACCATTCCTTTATCATTTATTCCTTCCTCCTAGACCAACTGGACCTTGAAACTTCAGGCTGAATGCTTAATTCCTGCTCTAACATTTGCAACTGTTTTCTTCTATTTGTATGACTCGGAGTACAAGGGATTTTGTCTCTAGCTGACATTAAAGTTTTTGGAACTTACCAATATTCTTGTCCACTCATTTGTTTTACTTCTTTCTTAATATAACAAGGCAAAAACCCAACAATTTGCCTCCTTTCTTATGAATAAATACAAGTATATTCTCAAATTCATTCTTTTTTTTGTGTGGAGCTGACTCATGGCTGATACAGTTTTGACCAAAATCTGAAAGGGACTAATTTTTTTTTAACAGCAAACAATGTTGGAATGAGGTTATTTACCTGGGCAGGCTGTGGATAATATTACCACACAGCAACTCTACAAATTCCTGACAAGTGACATCCCCTTTACTTCAAAGGAGTTTGATTTAAGTGTTTTTTGATAGTAAAATGAAACCATAATTTTGCATCCTAACATCACCCTCTACATTTTTGGAATTAAAAATCCTTTTGTTTAAAGAAGTATAATGATTTATTTTATTGATAAAATTAAAGATATCATTCATTTATTCAAATTTATAATATACTTATATTTTAAACAGTTTTAAACATTGCAGTTTGGAACAGTCAAGGTTTTCTAGGGTTTTTTCTTAAGGCAGTCTAATGACTTATTTTATTGATAAAGATATTGTCCACTCATATGAATGTATAGTGTGTTTGCATCATAGGTAGCTTTAAACAGTGCAGTTTTAAATATACAGTCAATCTTTTTAAGGTTTTGTTTAAAGCAGCCTAATCATGCATTTCATTGATACAATTAAAGATATTATCTACTCATATGAATGAATCATATCATTGCATCTTATGTAGCTTTTCATGGCCATTTCTCATATAGGATATTGACTTGAAGACCCCTTAGGCATCTGCTAATGTAGCAGCAGAAATCAGATTCTAGTTAAAATGAAAATAACAGGAAATGCACCTGTACTTAAGTAAACAGGATGCAGGTGTTCCTGGCAGAAATGCAACATAAACTACATGGGTGACATACTAGAAGGAGGCATGTCCACATGCATTGTGTTGGCAGCAAGTTGGAGGTGTTGTAGAATTTGCTAGGCTGATATGCTGGAGAGAAGCATGACCATATTATCAGCATGGTTTTCCAGGTTGTTATATAATCAGGAAGATTTGGATCCAAAGAAGAGATCCATCAAAGATCCATACTTGTTGGTCCCTGTATGTGCAGCTCAAATGTTTTTGACCCTCTTCTGCTCTACTCCTCAACTCATTTTGTGTAATAAAAAAAGAAGCAGATTATATTTTATACATGAGTGTTATCGTTTTTCTCTGTTATACAACACTAACCCAAAAAGTAACTCAAAAACAGCACAATTAGCCAAATATACAAAAACATATCATGAGGAAGTTAGGAACTTTTCAAAGTGTTACAAGACGAGATCTTGCCTTGATTTGAAAAAACAAAAAGAAAGGAGAAAAGAAGAAAAGAAAAAAAAAAAACGGAAGTTACCACTTCGAGTTCTCAACTCAAAATGAAAAGTTAGTCGTTCATGCATCGGCTCCGCGCAGAACTTCCGGTTGCGATAAATTAACAAAAAAAAAATACATTAATAAATATCCAATTGGAACGCTTCCCGCGGGGCACAAAAATTGCCGTTTCTGAGCCTACAAAAAATATATAAATAGACGGACCAAATGATTATTAGTCAGACTTGTTCCTTCACACTACTCGTGCTAGAGATTCTACGCCACTGACCGGCACCTGTCATCCAATACTTCAAACGATCGCCGCCGTTAGGAACGCTGCCCTTATTCCGAGAAAACCATCCCTTCACCACGAGACAAGGACAGTATATGAACTTTGTAACTACTACCACTGAATTCATTCTTTAACTATGAACATATTTCTCCATTCTATTCTCTGTGCTTAATCTATTTATAAAAATTTTCTATAACATCATTACTGTGTTATTGTGAGTATCTATACGTTCTTTGTTTTGCAATCATACGCATTTCTCGCCCACAACATTCATATCACAGATATCAACAACTCAGAATATAACAAAAGTAAGGGAGAAAACTCAGAAATAGAATGATAAAATATTAGGTGGAGCAATATCATAGGGAACAGGCTATTAAGAGTTTAAAGGTTTTTCTCTATTTAAAAAAACAAAAATTTACAGAGCAGATTTCAATATACATTGTCAGTTTATTTTTCAATTTAGAAAAGGCTTAAAACTCCTCATGTTCTATGAAAATCTGTAACTTAACATCAAAACCAAGTCAAGTTAAGTTAGTTTGGATTGGTTGGGTTTTATGGCATATCAACCATTGTAGATTATTTAATGCCAAATCCTGTTTACATATATATTTGCTCCCCCATGGGGGTTGAGCTCTCTGGCGAAGGAACTGACGGCCACCGTTAGCGTAATGCAAGGCTCTTCGAAAGAATTGAGCTCTCTGGTAGCCGATAGGGTATGAAAAAATGTAAACAAAGGCTGCTGCTGCTGTTTGCTAAAAACATAAAATACCTAAAAATTCCCTGAGCCAACGTAGTCCGCCTGTGGCCGTGTGGTCTGAAGCCTTAGTCTATCGTAAAGTTGGACGGGTTTCGATTCCAGCTTCGAGCATCCTGCGTGTCTAGCCACACTGAAGAGTTCTGATAGAACAAAACAGTCTGTCTGTGGATGACTATATATATATATATATATATTATTTGTAAACATATTTTGTAGATAACATTTTTAAACAAGCCTGAGATCATTTTTAGCACACACTTAAATGGTTTCAAATATAGCTATATAACAGTCACCATTTAATATCAATCATTTGTTTGTACGCATAGTTTGTAGGTAATTTCATTTTTGAGTTACAATTGATTTGTTTGCACACAGGTATTGTTCTCATTTCTAAACAGTTAAGTAAGTAAGTTGGCAACTTTAGTTGAAGGCGACCCAAAGGCTCTCTTTTCAATAGCTACTACAATGAGGTGTAGAGGAGGGCATGACTCCTTTCCCTGGATTGTTTTACCTTGATCCAAATAGAATCATTTAGACTAGAAAGTGCTGGGTGTAAAATGATTAAGGTAATTATATTATTATATTTATTTGGTAAAACTGTAAGTTTGCTAAGGACTTTAAATGTAAGTGTTAAAGTTAAGTAAGATGGCAACCTTAGTTGAGGGTAACCCAAAGGCTCCCTTTTCAATAGCTACTATAGCAAGGTGTAGGAGAGGGCATGACTCCTTTCCCTGGATTGCTCCACTTTACCCTTAATCCTAATCTTATAATGCTGAGTGCTAAGCAAGGAAGCATCAAGTACCATTCTTTAAGTCTTTGGTATGACTTGACCTGGGATTGAACCCCAGTCTCCTGGACCATTGGCGAACACTCAACTCATTAAGCCAATGGCTTGGTTGAATAATGTAGCTTAGTAATAACTGAGATAACCACATACCCACTCAATCAATAATTCAAGCTGTAGAGCAGCTAGGCCTTTCTTTGGTATAGCTTTACCTGCCACTTATATTTGTACAATTTCAATAGCAAGGAATTTTGCTTTCAAAAATGCATGGAATTACAGTATACTAAAGAAACAATTTAAAGAAGACAATGGAAAGTAAACATTACAGTTAGGATGTTTTTAATGGTCAAAACCTTTGTACAGCAAGTATAGAAAAACTAATTTACAACTGAGTAATAATGTTTACTGTTTATATCTCAGGAGGACTTCAACCCAAGCAGCACCTGTCTTTTTACCTAAAAGGGGTAAGTGATGAATTGACTGAAGTGACTTTTAACAATTTTTGTACAAGCCCCTTCAAATGCATACTCATGGGGAGCACCCTACACTCATTTGACCTTGTGTTACATTCCAAAACCAAAGGAGGTTAGTTCAATGTTTTTTGATAATTTAGCATGATGGAGGCCCTTTTGATGTTAGCTTCATCACAGAAATATGCACAGAAATTCACATTTATTTGTACTGACAGAGTAGCCTTATTCACATTTATTCATATAGATATAGTAGCCCAATTCACATTTATGTGTCTGGATATAGTAGCCCTATACACATTTGTATAGATATAGTAGCCCTATTCAGATTTGAATAGATATAGTAACCCTATTCACATTCATTAGTAAGGATAATGTAGCCCTATTTGCATTTGTAAGGATATAGTAACCCTATTCACAATTATTTGTAAGAAGTAGCTCAATTCACAATAATTTGTAAGGATATAGTAGCCCAATTCACATTGCATTGTAAGGATATAGTAGGCCTATTCACATTTCATTGTAAGGATATAGTAGGCCTATTCACATTTATTCATATGGATATAGTAGCCCTATTAACATTCATTTGTAAGAATATAGTAGCCCTATTCACATTTCATTGTATGGATATTATAGCCCTATTCACATTTATTTGTATAGATGTAGTAGCCCTATTCTGTTTATCAGCAATGCTTGCATTGATTCCTGGCCACTGAAAATTGTGGATATCATTTATTACTACATGTAATACACATGGCATATTAATCATGCATATTAATGATTTGAACTAATGTAGGTTGTTTTGATGTGGAAACCTGCACAGAAACTCTTATTTTTTCATATAGTTTTATTTAGTTAAATTAAAGACATAGTCAGTCAACACAATATTTGATTAATTTTGGCCAAGTGTATACCCTGAAATATTGCCCTGTTGGCTAGTGCTGTAGAATACGCTGACTGCGCCTCTGCAGAGGGGTAAGACCCCCTGCCCAATGAGTGTCATAGATATGACACTAAATAATCTGAGAGCAAAGTTCCAGTGATGCTCAGGCTTTGGGGAATGTGGAGCTCTCCCATCATTGGCACCATTCCCAGGTTCACTCTGGCCCAGAGTGGTAGCACCTGATAGGGTCCTATCTATGGTTAAATAGAACTAAACTGCATACTTATGCAAAACGGAATTACTTGAAATAGAACTGTTTTGACATTTAAATGTGTGTAAACGAAAACTATACTTATACTAAACTGAATTGTTTGAATTAGAACTGTTTGACTAAACTGAATAGCTTGAAATATTTTTGACAGTTAAACTGTGTACTCATGCTAAACTAAATTGTTTCAAATACAACTGATTATTTGTATAAAAATGGATTTGGCATTAAATAACCTACAAAGTTTGATAGGCCATAAAACCTAAACAACCAACCAACCTGAAATATTCTTATATTGAAAGTCAATGAAAATGAATAAAGACAAAATTTTACAAGACTAACTTTTTCCAACTTTGAAGGGGCATATAACAGTGAAGTAAGTTCCTTATTTACAGGAATTGCCCAACTGAGAAACAGTATTGGTACTTGAGATTGGTTAGTAAATCCAAAATATTTGTAAGTATGTAATAATATTAACGATATTTATTAAATTTGGTACCTTATTCCTGACACTATCTGGTATTGGTGTTGCTACAGGAAAATTTAAACATGATATATTTGTTCTCAGCATTTTTGTTTGATGTTAAAAATATTAAGTTATAAAAATTTATTAATTTCTCCACTGGTGTTTCCTCTCGCTAAAAAAACTTGTTGATTTATCAATTTCTAACATGTTCTTATGATTTCTCAATTTAAACAATTTACATAGCAACAGCTAGAGTCAATAATAGAGGTTAAGGATTCATTTCTAAATTTAGAAATTAAAGAATACTTTCTTACAGCTGTGAAAAATTAACAAGGTTTCAAAAATAGTTTGAATTTACCACCCCCAGTACTGTTTTAATGATAAACTTTCATAGAAGATATTGGTTATTTTGTTTAATGGGATATCAATCCTAGTGGCTTATTTAATGCCAGATTTTTTAATATATATAATTTGTATGTGAATAGTTGGGTTGGTTGGTTAGTTATTTTATTCAATGCCTTGTGAGTTATTAATGCTAAATCTTGTGTTTTTTTGTTTTATTGATGAGTATATATATATATATATATATATATATATATATAAACCAATAAAAACTATTCACTTATATATATATATATATGTAAATAAATAGTCTGAAGTGTTAAGGCCTGAGACAAAAATTAATGCTAAAAAATCCTGCCTATATATATATATATATATGCTGCCTATATATATATATATATATATATATATATATATAAAATAGGTTTGGCTAAAAAGTTCATTGGGTGACCAAGATATTCTCATGGAATGTGATGAAATGAGGTTTGTTTTCCAACATAGACTTCCTTGTGGTCGGCACACTTCTTCCATTGGTATAGTAGTAGTGCTTGGATTTCATAGGTCAAAAATATGATGTTATGAACTTTTCAGCCCACTCACACACACACATATATATATATATATATATATATATATATATATATATAAAGTCACTTACAAAATTTTACCTTACGAAAAAAAATTCATTAAAAATAAAATGCGGTATTTACTTCACAATCTTTTTTAAATTTTTTTTCCAGTGTGAATCTGAATATGCTGTTTTAAATGGGAACTTGTTGTAAATGCAGATTCACAAAAGTCACAACAAAAAGGCCTCTCCCCAGTGTGTGTCCGTATATGCCTTTTCAGACTTGAACTGGAAGAAAATGCAGTTCCACATACATTACAAGAAAATGGTTTTTCTCCAGTGTGTGTTCGCATGTGTCGGGTTAAATTAGACTTCCCTGAAAATGCAGATCCACATACTTCACAAGAATAGGGTTTCTCATCAGTGTGTATTAGCAAATGTTCTTTCAAACTTGATCTACTTGAAAAAGCAGCTCCACATATATCACAAGAATATGGCTTCTGCCCACTGTGTATAATCAAATGTTGCTTTAAATGTGAACTTCTAGAAAATGCAAATCCACAAATGTCACATGAATATGGTTTTTCTCCTGAGTGCGTTCGCATGTGCATTCTCAATGCTGAACTATATGAACATGCATATTGGCAAATTTCACAAGAATATGGTTTCTCTCCAGTGTGCATTCGCTCATGAGTTTTTAATGTTGATCTCTGTGAACTTGCGTAACCACAAATTTCGCATGAATATGGTTTTTCTCCAGTGTGTGTCCGCATGTGTCTTTTTAATGAGGAATTTTCCAATGATGCATATTCACAAAGGTCACAAGAATATGGTTTCTCTCCAGTGTGCCTTTGTACATGTCTTTTTAAATCTGAACTTCTAAAAAATGAAGATCCACAAAGTTCACATGAATATTGCTTTGTTTCAACCTCATGACTCATTTTTCTTGGAATTATTTTAAAGAAATATCATTAAACATCAGGATTTTTATGTTGTGCTGCCCATATGGGCAATGTAAAACACCAGTGGTGATTTTCTTGTGGAAAGTAGGAAATAGTAGTTAGAGAAACCCTGATAACAGTTTGTTTTAGACTTTTGTCTTATAAGATCTTGCAGAGATGTATAAACCAAATGACAGCTTTCTTATTATAAAATAGTTATACAAGCTGGTTCCATTCCTTCAAGACTTAACTCTGAATAGAATATCTTTGAATATGATCTTACTTTCTTAAGCCTTGTTGCATGTAGTTCTGCATTGTCTTCTGTGATGTCACCAATCCCATCCTCTCATGCTTTCTTATCAAGGTCAAACCAACATACAGATTACAACTAGGGTTGGGAGTCTGATCTGAAGTCATCTGTTTGTCTATTGGCAATTCATCTGATTAGATTTATACTTACAGAAGGACTGCAAGATTTTTATTTAAAGAAATTCTCTCATATCCAATCTGAAAATGAAAATAATACATTGTTAAACAAAAGTTTATTGTAAATACCATAAACAAAACTGGTAGATGAAGACATTTCTGTAAACAACTACTTTGAATATGAGCTTACAATGTTGTATCACCATAAAGAAGTAAAAAACAACTGTAATACAAATACAGGTGGACTCAGTCATTTCGGATATGAATGGGTTTATTAATTTCTAGCTTCGGTCCTTGAACACGAGGAGTGAGAAACAATTCTTAAAAGCCTATGATAATCATACTATGCTGCCCCTTCCCCCCAACGCACGGCGTATCTTGTGGTGTTTAAGATTTCAATTCATCTTTACAGGTAGAGATCCAAAAATATGATCAGATCTGAAAAACTCAACTGCACACCTTAACGGCAGAAAACTCTCAAGACCATCTCTTCTAGGTATGACATTTTCCACACTCCAGCTTGTGTGGTGGTTTATTATGACAAATAATGATTGTTGTATCCTTTCCACACAAGCGTAAGATGGCACCATTTGATTATGCACCTGGACTAAGAGACCCAAGTAGTTCAAAGCCTTATCAAACTAAATAGTAAAATATAATGAACAAAAAATGATTAATATAAAAAAATCATTACCTTAATTATATAACCACAGGCTTCAATTCAAATGTAACATATCTTTTTAAAAATCCAACATCAATTCTTAAACTTAAAAATGACAAATATACCCTTGATTTTTCAACTAATTGGACAATTTCTCACAATATAAATTCAAAATATTGCATATTTTTTCCATTTTATTTCCAATGAAAAACTTCAATTAAAAAGAAATTCCAATCTTTTTTTATTTGAATCAATTGTTCTTGTATTTACAAATTCTAAATGTGATCAGAAAATGAAGCAAGGTTTAAAATAAAACCCTAATAATTGAAAATCCATTTTTTAAAAGTGATGATAGGAGGTGCCTTCAATAAGTTTTCAGACTTTTTTGTACAGGCATTTAAAATTGTTGTAGACTCTTGAAAATTCACTATGTTATTACTATACATCTTATGAGATGACTGACCAATTTTTATGATCTCAGGTTCAAAGGAACAGCTACAACAGCAATTGGAATACACCCTACTAAATCCTGATTGTCACAGATGGTGAATTTCAAAAATGCAATCTGGACATGAGAACACTTTAGAAGAACGATATGCAATAAAATTCTGTTTTAAACTTGGAAAAAATGCCAGAAAAACGTATGGAATGCTTCAGACAGCTTTTCAACCATCTTGGATGAATCGAGCATCAGTTTTTGAGTGGCATAAGAGATTCAAGAAAGGCAGGGAGTCTGTGAGGGATGATGAGAGGTGTGGGAGGAGTAAGGAAGTCAGAACATGAGAGTTGATTGGCCAAATAAAGAATTTCATGGACAAGGACCATCGTGTGGCTATAGAGACAATAAGTGCACAGTTTGATGTAAGTATGGGAACTGTACACATAATTATTCGCAAGGAACTGAAGATGCGGAAAATTTGCGCGAAGTTTGTCCCAAAGGTGCTCAGAGAAGATCAGAAAGAAAGACGTTGTCATGACAGCAGGGAGATAGTCAAGCTGATCAATTCAGATCCCGCAGTTCTTGATGCTCTGGTGACCTGCGATGAAAGCTGGATCTACTGCTATGATCCAGAGATCAAGAGACAGAGTTCCCAGTGGAAGCATGCTGGCTCTCCCAGACACAAGAAGGCCAGACAGAGCAAATCCACCCACTAACTTTTGATGATCACTTTTTTTTTGATGGCACTGGCAGGATCTACATGCACTGGGTTCCCACTGGACAGACAATCAACAAGGAATACTATGTTGAGGTTTTAAGGACGTTCAGGAAGAGATTTCGCTGGAAGAGGACAGCACTCTTCAAATCGGGTCAGTGGCATTTGCACCAGGACAATGCACCAGTCCACAACTCCATCCTTGTCACACACTATTTGACCAAGATGGGCATCAAGACAGTTCCTCAGCTTCCTAATAGTCCAGACCTTGCTCCCTGTGACTTTTGCTTATTCCCTAAGCTCAAGGAAAAACTTAGAGGCTGTCGTTATGAGACAATTGAGGAGATGAAAGAGGCTGTGACGAAGGTCATTGACATGCTCACACAAGAGGACTTCCATGGTGCCTTCCAGAAGTTGTTGGAATGGTACAACAAGTGCATTGCAGCCGGAGGAGATTACTTTGAAGGGGATAGAGTTTTATGTGTATACTATCAATAAAAGTGCCCATACGAAAAAAGTCTGGAAACTCATTTAATGAGTCTTGTATATCCCCCCTTTTTTAGATAATGTAACTTTGAGAAAAGATCAGCACAGACTTTTCAATGCATTTTAAAATTAGAATTAAATTTTAAAAATTTGCCATGTTACTTAGTTTTGATATGAAATATTTTGCCCTTCTTGGATTTTGCAAGGATACCCTGCATGGTTAGCAGACCATTGTTAGTAAGTTCAATTCTAAATGAGAGTGCCCCATATTTCTGGCCTTGTACCAATCTAAAATAAGCTTAGTAAATGACAACATTTAGCAACCAATTAAACAGAAAAATGGCAAAATCATTTTCTATTTCATTGATGAAGTTTTGAGTCAGTTTCAAAAACAGAATTGTAGGTTTCATGATTTTTTTCATTTTATTTTAACCATCATACTGTGAAAAAAAAGTAAATTTTAATAAAATAAGTTGAGAAGTGTAATGTTAGAATTCAAAAGTTCAAACTTTCACATATATTTCAATTGAAAAGCATAAGAAAAATATGAGAAATTATTGGAAAATATAATAAAATTCAAATTAAGATGATATCATTGTTGATAATTCAGACGATAAAAATTTCCATACAAAACTTAATGTCAGGTTATTATTCTTTGAATTATTGATTCTTTAAAATTTTTAGGAAGGCCAGGTAAACAATTTTCTTTCATTTGGAATAAAGCATGGTAAAAGAAATAAAACTGTCATTAATTATTTAAATTTTTGTCATGTTTCACTTTCAAATTTTTTTTTCCAGGATTCTTTTTTTTTTATAGCATGTCAACCTGCATGGGATTATCTTATGCCTAGAGGTTAGGGAATTGCATACATTATATATTCATCTTTACATTACTTTGGGTAGTTTCTTAAGAGTTATATAATATCAAGTATTACTATCTAATACAAATGATTTGCAAACAGATCTATTTGATCCATACATGGGACTCTAACAGGTGCTACCACTCCTGATCAGGGTGGACCTGGAAGGAATAGCAATAAAGAGGTACTTTACACTCCTCGGAACTCCAGTGCTGGAACCTCACCACCAAACGCAAGTAAGTGTCATACCCAGGACACTCCTTTTTTGGAGGGGGTCCTACTCATCTGCATGACATTCAATCATATTCTAAGCTCTGGGGTTGGGATCAAATCTAAGATGGATAAAATGTATTAAACCTAAGAATTCTGGGCCTCTGATTGCATTCCAGTTGGGTTGACTTTTGTGATCAACCCAAATCTGGGTGACAACCAGGGTGCATTATTTTTAGTCCACTCATTTTGGGTTCCTCGCTTGAAAAATTGCAGACAATGTAAAATGTTATAATCTGAAATTTAACCATTTAACAGGCTGTTAAAACAGCAGGTTATAAGATATATTAAAAATCATAAAATCATATATAAAATATAAAATTGCAACATTTCCTTGACAATATTAATGTAGAAGTGGGTGTAATGATTCCATGATAAAAAAAAAAATCACACTATGTCATCATAGTAAAATAGCTTTTCAGCTGATGCCAAAAACTATATTTCATTACACAAAAAGTATCTTTTCAGCTGATGCCAAAAATCATCCTAGAACAGTAGGGAATAAGTTCCCTTTCCTCCTAATAAAGAACGAATAAGGAGTAAGAGACCAGTAGTAAAACCAGGCATGAACCAGAATAGACCTGATAATTTTGGTTCTATGAAATTCAAAGCCTGACAAATTCGAATGCTTTTCTCAACACAGAACTTCTCGGAACAAAGAAAATAGTACACACATACAACAAGTAAGACATCTAAGGATAAATACAAAAAGAAAATTTACATTAATGAGACTTTTAAAAATACATATCTTTATTCATTCCAATACATATCTTCTTCTTCTTGTATATTGTACAGTTTCATGCTTGTTACTAACTTTATTTCAGTAAACAAAAACAAAAAAAAAGAACAAAGGATTCCTCCTATGACTAGAAAAACATAACTACAGGATAATCTACATTAACCCCTGCTTTTATCAGACCCCGTAACAGTGGAATGCCTAACCATAATTCTGAACACCCAGGTCTATGTAAAAATAGTTAACAGCACAAATACAAATGTCTTAGCCCAGTCAGCTGGGGCTGAAGAATATGCTGACTATATTTCTGCAGAGGGATAAGACACCCACCCACCCAACGAGTTTACTGGATATCACACCAAACCATCTGATGGTAAAACTCTAGTTGTGGAGTATTAGTTAATGTGGAGTACCCTTCATTACCATTATTCCCAAGTCCATTCTGATCCATCGTGGGGTCAAACAGAACTGTTCAAGCTTTTACTAGGGGTTATTATGGATATTAAATAGAATTAGTGTTAAGTAGCAATACTTGAAACCACTTAACTGTGCGCAAACAATAAATAGCAATACTTGAAACCACTTAACTGTGCGCAGTCAAATGATCAATATTAAATAGAATTATCAGAATTTGATACCAATACTTGAAACCATTTAGTTATGCACTAACAAATTATCAGTGTTTAATAACAATACTCAAAACCATTTAACTGTGTGCAAACAATAAATAGCAATACTTAAAACCAGTTGACTGCGTGTAAACAAATGAGCTTTGGTTTGTTTAAAAATAATGTTACCAACAAACTTTCAAATTATATATATATATATATATATATATATATATATATATATATATATAGAATTGAACCCAGGTCGAGTCATACCAAAGACTCAAAAAATGCTACTTGATGCCTCCTTGCTTAACACTCAGCATTAGAAAGCACGAATCAAAGATAAAGTGGAGCAATCCTGGGAAAGGAGTAGCGCCCTCCCCTACACTTTGGAGTAGTAGCTAATGAAAAGGAAGCCTTCGGGTCGCCAACTTTATATATGAACAGAATTTGGTATTAGATAACTTTCAAAAATTGATATGCCATAAAATACAACCAAACCAATTCCTTTTTTATAATAAAAAATAAATCAATAAAACGGTACGTTGCCTAATAAAAGTGGCTTCATTTTTTTAATATTCAAAGTCAAAGATATGTTTTAAAACTTACCTTTCGTACAAGAAACGATAACACGAAAGAAATAACAAATAAGAACAGTGACAGGTGAATGAATATTATCACCTCGTTTGTTTTCATAACAAAAAAAGATGCCATTTGAATTAATTTGGTCGATATTTTTGTATTGTTGGTTTAACCTGTAAGAATAATATTGTATATGAAAGGAAGAAACCACGACACAAACCCCAAATGATCTTAAGAATGTTTTGCTAAACGGTGATGAATTTCGCTTAGTTCCTTATTAAAAATAGACGTACGAGATCATTAAATAAGTTTCCAGACTTTTTTCGTATAAGCACTTTTATTGATATGTGACGGGGAAATTGATTAAAATCCCTAAACGGGACTTTATTTTCGCACGTGTGAAGACGGGGCAGGTTGGCACTTGATCCCCTACAGAAATAAGTCCTGTTCAGAGTTCTTTTCTCAGGCAGATAAGAACTGGCATATTACGTGAGGGAATAATTTAGGGCCAGACTGGCCACCGCTGGCAAAGGGGTCCAAAATTTCACACTATCACACACCCACCAGGCCGCTAAGCTTCTTCCCCTTAGATAATAGAAGAATACGGGCCTATAGGTCTTAGTTGTAATAATATTAATATTGCTACAGTCGGCAACTCCGGTTTCCCGTGTGATACTTTAGGAATTAATAGGACAGTTCTAAGCAAGATAATGTAAGGCGAATAGAAGCTGAAAGGAAAGCATGGAATAATAACATAGACCACATGGTAAAATGAAAATACATAGGTTCTTTACTACGGTTATATATATATATACTTTCAAAATGTCAAAGATATATAATAGGATAGTCCATGAATATAAATGTCTTTTCCTGGCTTTTATCCCTTTTCCAAATTGAGAGAGAGAGTGGTAACAAAATTTGGGTGTAACGGAAAAATGTCCCAAAGTTACTTATCTTATTTTTTTGACGGGGTTCCACTGGAGAATTTCTCTTCTTTCACGGGCTAATAGACTTTGTACTGTTTTTAATGCTGGCTCGAAGGATTTTGGAGTTCTTCGTGTCTCAGTCTTTTTGTCTTTAGCCCGGAGTAAAATGGCTATCGTCCGTCTGCCACGAGCGTTGCCCAAAAACTTCCTTTTTTGTATTTTCTTCCGCTGAGGGGAAGGGAACCCCACTTCCGTTGAGGGGAAGGGAACCCCACTTCCGTTTGGGGTCCCCCCGCCAATCATTTGGCTTCATTTTCTCTTTCCCCTTCCGATGTCCGGCGACCCAAGGTCACTTAAGTGCGAACATCTGTGTGACCCACATTCATTTCTAACGGTCACTTTTTGACTGCTAGATAATTTTAGTTCAACGGGGGGAGAGTATCATTCCCACCTCCTCGTCTCCGTGAGCCATCACGTGACAGATAGTACACATATGAAACTCTAGTCCCCTTCGAGGTAATTTCCTCCGGATGCAATGCACTTGTATCTTTCCAACTACTTCTGGAAGGCCCCATGGAAGTCCTTTTGTGTGAGCGTGTCAATGACCTTCGTCACAGCCTATTTCATCTCCTCAATTGTCTCATAATGACAGCCTCTGAGCATAAGGAAGAACCAAAAGTCACAGGGAGCAAAGTCTGGACTATAGGGACGGTGAGGAATTGTCTTGATGCCCAACTTGGTCAAATAGTCTGTGACAAGGATGGAGTTGTGGACTGGTGCATTGTCCTGCTGGAAATGCCACTGACCTGACTTCAAGAGTGCTGGCCTCTTCTCAAGGAATCTCTTCCTGAATTCCCTTAAAATCTCAACATAGTAAGCCTAACCCTAACCATTTGGCCAATCAACTCTGCTGTATTGAGTTTCTTACTCCTCCCAGACCTATCATCATTCCTCAAAGACTCCCTGCTTTCCTTGAATCTCTTATGCCACTCAAAAACTGATGCTTGATTCATGCAAGATGCTCCAAAAGCAGTCTGAACCATTCCATACGTTTCTGTGGCATTTTTTCCAAGTTTCAAACACAATTTTATTGCATATCATTCTTCCTCACGTCCAGATTGCATTTTTGAAATTCACCAGCTGTGACAATCAGGCTTTAGTAGGGTGTATTCCAATTGTTTCTGTAGCTGTTCATTTGAATCATCTCTAACTTTTGCTATGTCTACAGCAACGCGCAATTCTGCTCAGACATCCAGCTACCTCATTCCTGGGCAACATTTTTTGGAGACTTTCATGCCCCTCTCCTACAGCAACCAGGACCACACATTTATGGGTGACTACATCATTCCTGTCCCTAAACAGCAAACACGATTTTTGCTATGTCTATAGCAACGCATATTCCGTTCAGACATTCAAGATTGCCTTGACTGTAGCGACGCACATTCCGCTCAGGCATTTAGCTGCTATAATTCCTTCTCAATTCAATAACTATTTCTTTCCTCCCTTCCTACGAGACTTGCAGCATAAAAGTACCCTTTATTCTAGCTGCCATTAAACCTTCTTGAAAACCTTACGGCATCTTCGTTCTCTCCCTGAAGGAAAAGCAGGAGTAGACTTATGATTTCAACAGTGTATGGAAGAAAGTGAAAATGAACAGCTAAAAAGGACTGACAAAGAAAAGAAACTTAGACGTTAATTACCCATAAGAAGAAACCATAAAAGACTTGAAGAAAAAATAACTCAGGTTGCCTAGAATAATCAAAAGAACACAAAAGAAACCAAGAGAATACAACCTCCCAGGGTCAGGGAGGTGTAGTATTGTATGTAAGTTAGATGCACCAATAAAAGCAATAGCTGATGCTAATAGTCAGTCCACATTAACTCTGCAAGATGTATATATCACAACACATACATTACCCAGTTTGTGAATCCTAAGAAGCTAGTTAGACCAGAGATGGAAAATGGACAACTATCCTTCTTTGAGATTTCTTTGCTAACAAAAGAAAAGTTTCAGTATAACTTTAAGGATTTGATGGTCACCTGACAGAGATGATCCAATCACAGTCAAGTTATCAACTCTCAATTATACTTCATGACATGTTTTTTGTAAGCCAGGGAAAGAAGGTATAAATATCTAAGTTATTCAGTATCTTTCATGTTTCGATTAAGAATAAATACTTCAGCCTAATATTCTTTCATATTTAGGGTGGGGGGATAAATATCAAAGTTATTCATCATTTTTCATATTTTTATTACTTTTACTTTTCGTCGTTTATTAATCCTAGGTTGAGTCATACCAAAGACTCGAAAAAATGGTTCTTGATGCGGCCTTGCTTAACACAGCATTATAAGGTACAAATCAAGGATAAAATGGAGAAATCCTGGGAAAGGAGTTGCACCATTCCCTACACCTTGGAGTAGTAGCTAAAGAAAAAGGAGCCTTCAGGTTACCAACTTTACAATTTTTTACTGTCTCCACAGGTTTAAGTTTTTATTATTATTACATTGTTCATCAATCAATAAATGAAATGTAAATCTTTCATATACATGGGTTTGTAGTAGTCAAAAGGGTGTTATGTTTATGGAATCGGGTGGCTAATTTGGCAACTGCCAAAACTCTTGCTGTGTTACTACATGCCTTGCTGATTTGCTAGAAGTGTGATATGACCAAACTTTTACAATCTTTTTTCCTTCTTTTTTTATACCAAATGCAACATAGAACTTATTACTCTTAGCAATTTCTTTAAAATGTTTCTTCTTGATTAAAGGTACTAGAATTTTATTATTCCTAGCAAGACAATTAAATCTGGTATTATTAGATATTATTTATTACCAAACTCTACAGCATTAAAACTCTCTAACCAATAAGATGAATATATAGCAGTCCAAAATAGGTACATCTCATATTTTTGTGATTTCATTTTTGTTTATAGAGTTTCAATATTGAAGAGTTTGGTGATAAATACTTATTTTGATTCTATCAGAAATAATAGAATCCTAGTATCTTTGGTTGAGATGAACTTATTTATGGATAATTTTATTTTTAAAAAATTGCATGTTGAATACTTATTTATGGGAAATAATGTATATTAAAAAATTAAGATTTTTATTTTTTTGAAATTGCTAGTAGTGAACTTTTTTATGAACAAAATATACATTAAAAAACTGTTTTTATTTTTCTAAATTGTGAGTGTAGTACTTTTTCTATGGGCACATTAAAAAAATGAACATTTTATTTTAAACAATTGCAAGTGGTATACTTTTTATATGGGCAAAATTGTAGATTATTTGAGATTATCAATAGAAACCAGAAAGTATTTTCACTAGACTTTTGAAATTTTCCCCAAAAAGGTTTGACCCAGAAATGAAATTTATAATTTAAAACTTACTTTTAATAATCTATTTTTCATGTCTTTGTTATCTGAAGGGAATCAAAAACAAAAAACAATTCCATAAATAAAAAATAATTTTTGAACTTTCTTTTATTTACCTTTATACATTTCAATATCACATACTTTCAGAGTTCTTTAAAATACAAATGTTCATATCATAGACATGTGGCATGTAATATAAATCTTAAAACCTGTCTTTACAGTTAGTATTTATATTCTCCCCATTATGTACTTTCATGTGACGTTTTAATGTAGAATTGTGTGGAAATGTAGTCCTACACACTCCACAAGAATATGGCTTCTCTCCAGTATGTGTTCGCATATGCTCTTTTAAAGAAGAATTGTGGGAAAATGCTGCTCCACACACTTCACAGGAATATGGTTTCTCTCCAGTATGTGTTCGCATATGCTCTTTTAAAGAGGAACCATGGGAAAACATTGATCCACACATTTCACAGGAATGTGGTTTCTCTCCAGTATGTGTCCGTATATGTGATTTTAAAGAAAAAACATTTGTAAATGCTGATCCACATTCTTGGCATGGATATGGTTTCTCTCCACTGTGTGTTTGCATGTGCCTCTTTAAATCATAACTCTGTGAAAATGCTGATCCACATACTTTACAGGAGTATGGCTTCTCTCCAGTGTGTGTTCTCATATGTCTTTTCAAATATGAATTCTTTAAAAATGCCAATCCACACACTTCACATGAATATGGCTTCTCTCCAGTGTGTGTTCGCAAATGTAGTTTTAAATCTGAACTTTGTAAAAATGCTGCCCCACACGTATCACAAGGGTATGGTTTTTCTCCTGTGTGTGTTCGCTTGTGCCTTTCTAAATTAGAACTACTTGAAAAGACAAATTCACACACTTCACAACAATATGGTTTCTCTCCAGTGTGTGTTCGGATGTGTCTCTTTAAATTTGAACTCTGCACAAATGCAGATCCACACACTTCACAGGAATATGGTTTCTCACCAGTGTGTGTTCTCATGTGCAAGTTTAAGTTTGAGCTTTTAGAAAATGTAGATCCACATACTTCACATGTGTACAGTTTCTTATTCAAGTGATGATAAGCGTGTCTTTTTAAATCTGAATTGCTTAAAAATGTCAATCCACAAATTTTACAAGAATCGTTTTTGCTTTTTGTATCTCTGCTCATATCTTTTGAAATCTGTTTTTATAGTAAAATAAAGAATTAATGTATGTTCAGATTTCTAAAGTTACTGTCATTTTTAGAACAAAATCATCCATTTTCCATTGCACTGATGAATCTGTGAATAAAAAACAAAGAAAAAAATCATGTTAATAATAACATATCAGAGATTTGGGCTGGGTTTGAATTATTTAATGGCATATCAAAATTTTATGGGTAATTTGAGGCCAAAATCTGGATACTAATGAAATGCACTGAAAAAAAGCTAGATAGGGTAGGAACTACACCAGAATGCTATGTCCTGTTTTGACAAATCTTGAAAGCAACATCCCACAAAATAGCAGCTGTACAGCCACTTACCTCTTATCACAAAAACCATCCAAGTAAGATGAACAAGACATGCTGGTCACTGCTGGATAAGTAAGTTGGTTTTGTTTTGTTTTATAGCATATCAACCAATGTAGGCCATTTAGTGCCAAATTCTGTTTATACATACATATATATATTAAATATGATTTGTAAACATATTTTGTTGATAACATTCTTAACAAGCCTAAGCTCATTCTTTTGCACACAAATAGTTTCAAGTATTTTTATCTAACATGAATAATTCTATTCATTATTAATCACTTGTTTGCACACAGTTAAATGGATATACATATGATTTGTAAGTGAATAATTTGTAGGTAATTACATTTTTAAATGAGAACTAATTTGTTTGCCCATTAGCATTGCTATCATTTCTACACCGTTAAATGGTTTCAATTATTGCTATCTCACACTAATAATTCTATTCAATATTAATGATTTGTTTGCAGACAGTGAAATGTTTACAAGTACTGCTATGTATCATTCACATTTAAATTAAACAGTCATTTGTTTACACATAGTCAAGAATGGTCCACAAGTTTTATTTCTAACAATTCAATTTAACATATGTCATTTGTTTGCATAGTTTAAATGTCAAACCATTCTATTTGACCCATAAATAGTATTCTCTAGGGTGCTACCACTCTGGGTCTGAATGGACCTGAGAGCTGGATAAGTAAGGACAAATTCATAAGCAATGTTCTCTTATGGACTCTTACTCATGGACACACCAATGTTGTCCAGACAGCAAGGACTAATCTACATCAGCTTTATGTGGACACTGGCTGCTGTTTAGAAGAGTTGCTAGGAGTGATAGATGATAGGGATGAACGGTGAGAGAGAGAGAGAGAGTCAGGGAACTCTATGCTATCAGCACTACTTGATGACGATGATGATGATGATGATACTTTCAATGTTCCATTGCAATAACCATTAAATTGTACTCTGTTTATAATCATTAGTTTGGTTCGGTTTTATCGCATGTCAACCATTGTTGGTTATCTAATGCCAATTCTTCTTTCTACATATATATTAAAAATATATGATTATTTTTGGTTAGGGTTTATGGCATATCAACCATTGTTGGTTATTTAATGCCAAATCCTCTTTATACATATATGTAAGATTTGGTTTTACGGCATATCAACTATTGTTGGTTATTTAATGGCAATTCCTCTTTCTACTAATATAACTAATATATATAAGGTTTGGTTAGGGTTTATGGCATATCAACCATTGTTGGTTATTTAATGCCACATCTTGTTTGTACATATATATTAAATATATTATTTGTATATACATTTTGTAGATACACACACTTAGATGATTAAAACATTTTATTTCTAATGATTCAATTTAATGACGGTCAAAATTAAATTGTTCCAAGTACTACTATGTATAACTAAAAATTCAATTAGAATCAGTCATTTATTTACACATAGTGAAATGATCAAACTGTTCTATTTCTAACAATTCAATTTAGCATCAGTCATTTGTTTGCATACTGTTTAAATGTCAAAAAGATCTATTCAACTCATAGATAGGACCCTATCAGGTGCTACCAGTTCAGGTCAAAATGAACCTGGGAGCAATGGCAATGAAGGGGTACTCTGTATTCTCCAAAGCTCCAGCATCACTGAAGCCTCACTCTTAGATAGTTTAGTGTCACATCTAGGATTCTAACTGGAGGAGTCTTACTTCTCAGCAGTGATGCAGTTGGTGTATTCTACGGCCCCAACCAAGTGGGCCAGCACTCATTTGTATGGTTTCAAGTATTCTTATGAAATACTAATAATCTACATACAATTATATTGTTTAAGGTGACTAAGAATTTAATAATAATCATTTGTTTGTACACATGTATATGGTTTCAAGTATTCTTATCTAATACTAATATTCTATATACAATTATATGGTTTAAAGTAGCTCGAAATTTAATGATAATTATTTGTTTGTACGCATGTGTATGGTTTCAAGTATTCTTATCTAATACTAATTTTTATATACAATTAAATGATGAATTGAATTACCATGACCAGAAAATCCAGCAAACACCTAAACACAATATAGCTGGGGCTCTAATAGTTACAAACACTCTGGGTCAAAGTGGATCTAGATGTAATGCAAATTAATGGGTACTCCACACTCCCCAGGCCTTTAGAAGTGTAGCCATACCAAGAGATGCAATTTAGTGTCATACCCAAAACATCTCTTTTAGGTCAGTTTAAAGTGGGGATCCTGCTAGAATTGAATTACCATGACCAGAAAATCCAGCAAACACCTAAACACAATATATCTGGGGTTCTAATAGTTACAAACACTCTGGGTCAGAGTGGATCTAGGAGTAATGCCAATTAATGGGTACTCCACACTCCCCAGGCCTTTAGAAGTGTAGCCATACCAAGAGATGCAATTTAGTGTCATACCCCAAAACGCCTCTTTTAGGTCAGTTTAAAGTGGGGATCCTGCTAGAGGCTCACCTCTATGGAAGAGGGTAAAAGAAATAGCTTATTTCTGTCAGAATTTCTCTTTTTAGAGGTGCCTCAGGTATAGATAACAAACCCAGCACTTACTCCTTTTTAGACAAGGAGATGATGTTAGCAGAGAGGGGGAATGAAAACTAAGCTATCTAATTCTTATACTATCAAATACATTTCTGTATAAGGCAAGAGGTAAATAAAAGAATTATATATATATGTATATGTATACATGACAAAAATAAGTAGAAAAGTGGATAAACCAACAATGATAATGGATTCAGCAATGATATTTCATTCTTTATTTAAAGAAGAACTTCATTGCTGAATCCATTGTCAGTGTTGATATATCCACTTTTCCACTTATTTACGAAAATCTACCATTTCTCTATCTATATATCTGTATATATATATCAAAGGCATATTTTATTAAAGATGACAGGCAACGATATGGAGCGGAGCTTTTTAGCCTTTTCTTATTTGTAAGCTAGATGTCATAAATGGGGATGAAGGCTGTTTAATAATTGTCTAAAATCTCTAATGTTATAGGTATTCGAAATTTTTTTTAATACTAGAAGCCATTCTTCAAAAAAAAAAAACAAAAAAAAAAAAACAGACACCACACACTTAGGAAAATTTTTTTTTGATTTAGAAGCTACAATACTTAAATGCATCTGACAAGGGTGTATGGTTCCACAACTTTGGTAATTCATAGTTAATATAATCCTGATGGATGAATTCTACACATTCAAATTCAATTGAAGGGACTGCACAAATACCTCAACTGCACTTGATGAACTCTCTCGTTCAAAATATTTATTGATCACATAAAACATGTCATAATCTATGGTGTGATTGTACCCAAACCCTCAACAATGACCAATGAAGGTCAAAAGTAGCTGTACTTGGACCAGAACATCAGAGATTTAAGACAATTATCAAATAGTCTTCATCCTCATTTGTGTTATCTCAGTAATGAACAGGAAATGGCTAATAAAAAACTCAACTCCAATTCCTTGTCTGTCATCTCAAATAAAATATGCTAACAAGAACATCTACTATATATATATATATATATATATATATATATATATATATTGCGTATTACCACAGACATTTCCTCAGCAGGCTATTTGGGACTATTTGATTTTATATCAAAAACTGTAGAATTACTCTCACCTGAAATATATATATATATATATATATATATATATAAATTTCGATATAAAAACAAAACTTTTTTTACCTGGAAATGTAAGCTCACACTCACATACACACACAAAAATAAGCCGAGCTAGACATTCTGAGCATGGCTGTTTAAACGAAAATTAAAAAATATATATTTTCAACAAATTAGCAGAAAAATTTTCGACTGCTTTCATCATAATGGTATATTTTTCTACTTAAAGATTTTTTTACTAAAGGAATTTACATGAGGAAAGTATGAGACAAAATCATAAGTACATGATGTAATTACTGATTACCGTTTTTTGTTCTTAAATGCTTTCTTCTTTTTTTTTAAGTTTATCGTGATCGAATTTCTCAGTAGTTAAATATCTTTTTGTATCATTCATTCAATTTGTAACAACAAAAAATCTAAAAAAAAATTGGAAGAAAGCGGCAGACATAAAATTAAATAAAAGCACAACAAAAGCGTCAATTAAACTAATATTACTAAATGGTGAAAGATTTAATTTTGTCCCCAGTTTAAGAAGAAATAAATAGGTGTTTAGTATCTTATAAAATATAATTGTTCTTCGTTTTCTTAGATAAACAAGCTGGGCCTTACTTTCTTCCCCTAATCTATATTAGTCTTTTTTCTCTTTTAATTCAGGAAAGAAAATATTTGATTCAACTTGTTGAAATGTAGAAGAAGAAACCAAAAGCAGTTTTCATGATGTAGTTGTTCAAATGTTCGTCGAATTTATTAAAAAAAATTAGATGCCGATGATCTACTGAGCTATCAATAAGATTTCGCATCTTACACGACTCAGCAGTTATTGATAACCAAGAAAAAAATGACGTTGTACCTATTTGATAATAATTATCGCTTCTGCATGAATTGCAAGTAAATCTATAATTTGGTTGACTATAAAACGTTTCGATTCATAAGCTCTAAATAACAGTTTTAAAAAAATAGAACGGCCAGTAGGTCTTTCACGGTCACCGATGGTAAGAAAATTAATTTTTATAAAAGAAAAAAATGAATCCTTTCTCGGAAAATAAAATTGCACTTAAAAAGAAAAGGGGGGAAAAAAGGACAAATATGCTTCGTGCGTACAACTAACAACTGTTTATTACCAAGTAAATAAAAATAGATAAAAAGGAGTTACAATTTTTTGAAGAAAAACACTAGTTGCTAAAATTAATTACTATTTTAACGACCAGCCAAAAAAAACTGAATCAAGTAACAATGGTGAAATTGTTTCGAAAAAACACTGGGTCACTTATGAATTACAAGGAACTGATATGTCTTCAATGAACAAAGAGCTGGTACTTACAACTCAAAAAGGGGTGTTGTATGAATGGGAAAAAGATTTGGAGGAGCCTCTTAGGCGAAAATTATCTCTTGGGAAAACTTGCTCACTTTTCCGTCAAGAATACAGTAAATAATGCAGACAAATGGAGATTCATTCAGCAATCCTTTCAGCATTTGTATAGGACAGCAAATTCAAATGGATATCATCGTGGTTAAGGTCGCGACAGCACAAATTCTCTGATATAGGCAACAGCACATTTCACCATGAAGAATACAGTACAAATTCACAGATATAGGTAACACCTTATTTCGCTAGGAGAGGTCCAGCACAACAGCAAAATTCTTTGAGGTATTTAATCCCTATTTTCCCTCAACAGTAGGGAAGCGCAAGACTTAAAATCCAGCACATCCTGCGAAAATTCACAGGAATACTGAATTCACGTCGTGACCGCCTTATGGCCTCAACCGAAAAAGCGTAATTCTCTCAGCAGGTGTCATTTCTAAATAATCCCCTCACTTCTTTCCGGCGGTGACAACCATAAAAGTCTCCTCCAAGAAGATGTTCCCATTACAATAAAATAATTCCAACAACGAACGTAGCTGTGTGCAATGATAAAGAATAAAGCCTTTTTCTTTTCTTTTTTTTTTTTTTTTTTTGCTAATCGAAGATCAACGTAGACTATAGAAGTGGACGCTTTCTTAATCCAGTCAAAAGCATACAAATTACAACCTTGCATTATATAAAGGGAAGTTTTCATTATACCTGTTCCCAAGCAACTTCAACAGACAGCAGCTAATTTGCTTGTTTCAAGCACCTAGTAGGGATAACACATAGAACATATCCAATCCACCAATTGTGATGGTGCTGCATCAGGAAATACATAAAAATTATATTGTGTAACACACACACTGATAAATACAGTGTATATGCAGCATACACATCATATGTATGGGGTTTCAGGTAATTTAGCTGTTGTTTGCTATATGACTCCATTTTTGATTTCTCTATACTTATCCCAATGTTATTTTGATGGAGACTCTTCTTGATTTATGAAGGCTGTAAAGAAATAATACGGAAAGAAAACAGAAAAAGAAGATAGGAGGCCAAGATATCTTTTATATTTTGTCTTTATTTCTAAGTTCAACAACCATTCTGAAGTGAGGAAATCATTCCTGAATCCAAATGAAATAGTTACGTCTCCGAGACAAGGTGTTAAAATGTGTTTGTCGTTTCCAGGTATATATGTCCAAGATTTGCTGTTTAAGGTGTTAGAAAAATGTGTTAGTAGCTTTTGGGTAGAAATGTCCATTATTTGGTGTTTTCAGTTGTTAAAGTCCATTATATGAGGTCTTTGATGTGATTTCGATGAGTCCATTATTTGGTATTTTTAGTCGTGTGTTGTTGGTAAAAGAGACAGCTTCTGCTAGTGGAAAGATAAACCAACGTGCCGCCTAAAGACAACCGTACCCTAGCACTGCGAAGCCGAGGAACGTGTGAACGAGTGTCGTGGTTTAGACTACCGTATCTTCGCTCTGTGTAACCGAGGAACGGATGGGGAAAACATGGCTAAGACTACGGTGCCTTAGCGCTGTGCAAGCAGGAATCAACCGTAATCGTTAATATTGGATTGTCTTATTATCCTCTTCATGTTTGCCTCCAGGCCGTCTGCATCGACAAGTTCATGAGAACTGTCAGAGATACTCCAACACAAGGGATAGAGACCTCTAATGGTCTTTAAAAAGACCATTTCACATATCTACGTAGGTGTAAGGCGGATGCGACCTCTAGATGTCGGATTACACCGTGAGAGCTTCGTTTACATGTTCGGATTCTAAAGAATCGTACTAACAGGAGAGCCGGTTTGACTGCTGAAAATACTTGTCTATAAATAGAGCAAAAGTAATGTCACACTACCAGGGTAAGGTAGACAGAAAGTTTGTCCATAAAAAATATCAGTGGTTATACAACCCTTTCTTAGCCTGAAATATGCTTCTGAAGACTATCCACTTTATTTTGATAGATTGACTTTCGCAAGATTGGCAGTTAATGTTGTAAACATTTTTTCTTTCTTCACTGTTGCTGCTAGTCAGGGCTATGGACGATTTCATCATTTCCGGTTGTAGCCGGACGTAACATTTTTAAGGGATTAGAGTGGCTGGTTTGTTTACATTTTTGAACAGGGCACAACAAGCCCAGAAGTTTTGGTGTAAAATACAAAAAAATCAGCTGATTACTGACCAGTCCACGGCCACACATCAACCAGAAATTGTCCCCAAGAAATCACTAAGTCAGAAAATACCAGTTATCCTCTCCATCTCACCAGTAAGTCTCTCAGACTTGACTCTATACACAGGAAAGACTTTATATTGTTTGTCATTGTTTTATTTTGTAATAAATTGTTGAATTGAACTAAGGATAATAATTTTACGTGGTGTTTGATAGTGGCCTGAACTACCAACCACACGTTCCCATAATGCATTAGACTAACTTGTTGAAAGTCTAACACTGAATAGTTAGGCAAGGAAAGACTACATGACACAAAAAGTTAAACTGAAAACATTTAATATTTACATATATGGTACAAAATGATAATTGTCCCAAACCATACTAAATAAAAGCACAATAGTTGCTCAAAGAACAAGGTGATGAATGGCAGAAGTTACACTTACGTAGGTCTGGTGTAGTGCGAATTCTCGAAAGGTGATTTGTACGCACGTGCTTCTCACATAGCAGAGGCTGAAATAGACGTCCTATCCCTAAGACCTTCCTGGTAAGAAAGAGAAAACTTGCTTCTCAAACTGTCACATGATCAACGGTCACGTGATTGTCGGAAGCTCCGCCCATGAATCACAGGAAAAGGAGACAATTACGTTTTGTTCCCAATATAAGTTTTAATTCATTTATTCATTGTTGTTAGTCTTAAATATGAATGTTATACTAACTCCAATAAATGCTTCTCAGCCCTTGTGCTTTAAAATTACAGAAAAGAATAGAAAAAATCCAGCTGAGAATGATGTGTCTCATGTTTAATGGCAACTCCTGAACACTGTCATATTTTGTTGTGGGGGCATTAAATACATCAACCCCCCCAAAAAAACTTTTGTAAATAATGTGATTGGTAACAAACTAGGCAAAGATAACAAAGACAAGAAAGTAAATTCAAAGTACCAAGTTTTTCTTTGGCGAATCATTTAATAAGGAAATGATGCTTGGTCTTCTTATTGACCAAAGTGCAGTTTGAGTTGTTGTACATGACTGGTCTGCTTCTGGAGTGGATACAGTTGCTTTCCTGTAGACATCAGTGTGTTGAGATACAGGAACCGAGTTGTTGCGGGTCTGGAGGTGTCAGCATGCTGAGGTGCAGGAACTCATCTGCTGCAAGTCTGATGATGCTGAAACTGGTCTGCTGCAGTTCCTGGTCTGTTGCTAGTCTGGCTGGCTGCTGCATCATTGTTTCGAGGTACGTACAAAATCTTACTACCCTGAAAAGGGTTGAAAGTAAAAGGACAAAGGTTTGTCTTCAGGAGACATTCTGAAATAGCTCTGATAAGATCTGATTAATTAGCTCTTAAAAGAGCTGGTGCTGATTTCCGTATTTTAGTTCTGATAAGAACTGTTTAAGTGTGTTGTTGTGATTGGTTGAATCCTGCATCGGCTACTGGCAGGAGTTAGGACATCTGCTGCTGAGTCGGCTAGAAGTTATATGTTGTTGATTATTGCAGATAAAGCCTTTGTCAGTATGCAATGACCAGAGAGATGCATATATCTCTTGCCTTGAGGCTGTCTAGTGGCTAGCATCATCAGCAACTGATGAGTCTAAATAGAAGGGAAGGGCAGCATATCAGATGATCTATCACATGTGTGGGTGGCAAAAATTCTATGTTGTCGAAGCAAGAAGTCACTCTTGTAAATATGAGTCATAATGAAATAACTCATTATACTGAAAAGAGGAGCTTACAAATGCTACATGTTTTTCTCAGTGATTAGAGGCTATCCTTGTGATGATCTACAGAATTAATTTAGTTTGAAAATAGCCTTTGTGTTTGTAACGGAAAATTCCACTCGCCAATGAACAAGTGACATTATTACTGATACTGTGGTTCATCGTTCTTGTAGCGGTGAAAAATTCTGTTAGCTGACATCATAGTTGACCCTGCATTTTTTAGATTTGAGTTGACCAAGGGTTACATGCAACAGTCCCACTAATGCCAGTGATACTATTTACCAACCCCTCCGCTCGGGCAGGATATGACACAAGGTCAATTTTTAAGAGGAGTTTAACAGGTTTGAATTCAGAGTTTTCCTTCTCCTAGACTAGTTGCCTAACCAAGGCTGAAGAACCTAGTCTGTCCTACTATTTACCCATAGCTGGAGGGAGAATAATTGGATTCATACCTTTCCCAAGGGTATTAGTGCTATGTGAAATGCAATCAGTCTCGTCCAGGATTTGAACTCGTGTCGCCGTGTCCATTTCCTATGACGATAACGACTACACCACGGGCACCTCCTAATGCCAGTGATAAAACGAACATTACCACCTTCTATAATGAGTTATCTTCCCTTGTCTAACACATTCCCAAACCCATTCTAATCATTGGTGGAGACATGAATACTCATATAGGCAAAAAAGTACTATAGCTCTCCAGTTTGGAGCTGTCAGCAAGAAGCACTGGCCTCTATATGAACTCAGATAAAACAGTTTATGTGTTTTAAACAAGATAAAGCCATCTTTACATTAAATGACAAGCCTCTGACTAGTTCATATACTTCGGTAGTAATATCTCATCTACTGAAAGTAGTGTCGATATACACTTAAGAAAGACATGCACTGATAATGACAGGTTAATGGCCATAGGGAAATCTGATCTTTGATAAGATAAAAAAGGATTCTTCCAAGCCGTAACTATGTCAGTACTACTGTGTGGATGCACCACTTGGACTTTAAGGAAACATTTGGAGAAAAAGCTAGATGGGAACTACACAACGATGTTACATACAGTTTTGAACAAATCCTGGAAGCAATAACCCACAAAACAGCAAGCTATATGACCACTTACCTCCCATCTCACAAACTGTTCAAGTAAGATAAACAAGACATGCTGGTTACTGCTGGAGAAATGAGGATGAACTCATTAGTGATACCTTGTGGATTCCTATGCATAGATACAGCAGTGTTGGGCAACAGCAATATCTTTCATTGCATAGACACTGGATGCCGTCTAGAAGACTTACTAAAAGTTAATGTAAACTGGAACAGATGGTGAGAGAATCCAAGGAGTCCATGCTAACAGCATGACTTGAGGATGATAATGATGATGTATGGTTCAGAGGAGGATTTACAAATTTTTAAAAGACTGGTAGAGGTGTACTTACAGTGATATTGTAGCTATTAAATACTAATTAGAATCCTTCACACATTCTTGAAAAAAATGTAAGACTATCATCATGGTCTGTTGTTAAATATGGAATGCTAATTAGAATCCTTCATTTATTCCTTTTGCAAGTTGCTTTTGGTACCAGTTGTTTTGGGTATATGACAAGTTAAATTAGTTGACTTCAGTGCTATCCTAAAGGGAGTAGTTTGGTTTGGTTTTATGACATATCAACCATTGTAGGTTATTTGATACCAAATCTGATTTATTCATATATATTAGATATATATGATTTGTAAACATAAGTCAACAAAGTTGAATAGTTCCAAGTATTGCTATGTATTATTAATAATTCAATTAAACATCAGTTTACTCATTTAAATGATAAAACAGTTCTATTTCAGACAATTAAGTTTAGCATAAGTCATTTATTTGCAGTTTAGATGTAAAACAGTTCAATTTGACCTGTACATAAGTGCTACCACTCCAGGCTAGAGTGGACCTGGGAGTGATGGCAATATTCCTCAAAGCTCCAGTATTACTGGAGACTCACCATCAGATTGTTTGATGTCATATCTAAGACAGTCATTGAGGAGGGTTCTTACCTCTCTGCAAAGATGCAGTTGGTATATTCTATAGATCTAGTAGACTGGGCTGGCTTTGTGTTGGGTGTGAGTTGCCATGGATGTTTATAATTCTAAGTGTTAAGCAAGGCGGAATCAAGTACCATTTTTTGAATCTTTAGTATGACTCAACCCGGGATTGATTCCTGGT